>JAPYYX010003365.1:0-11271 GCA_030522605.1 Cremastinae sp. B BG-2022a | reverse complement strand
TTTCGCACGCAGAATTATACGTAGTTATTAAAAAAATGTATGCCTTTACATTTTTGTTCTTCAATTTAATGTAACTGCTTTTGAAAATAATATTTGTCTATCTATTGGAGGGTGTTCATCTATTGGTGCGTTTACCCTATTTGATATTAAATTTTATCAAAATTTTAAATATTGTTAATTTTCACCAAATTTTTGGGGTACCCCATTTTGCCCCCCCCCCACCCTATACCCATGAATTTTTTCATGATCATTCGACTGATAACTTTTGCATACCCACAGTTTGAAAAAGTGGACTTCAATCTGAGCTGTGTGACAAATATGTTCAACCTGGGTAGTGTGGTAAACAAGAGTTTATGGTTGTTTAGAGATTGCGTTTGACATAACTTTCAGTTATAAATTGTTTCGAAAATCTTTTTTTGTTTATTTTTCGTTAAATTTAATGAAAAAAATTTAGACAATAAATTTTTTTCAGATTGACGTTCACAGAAAAGTTAACTGCGTCGAAGTTTTTGAGTTGGTTCATTTGAAAGTCGGTGTCTTTTATTTTATCTCGAGCAGATGGGGATACAATTTTTTTTCCGGCAGGTGACAGATTTTATATTCATCAGGTGGATGGATCACTGCTTGGTGAATAAAAAAGAATATAAAATTAGTCACTTTAACAGAGTAAAATGCAAACTAAAAAATAAATCATCAAAAAAATCACATGCACACATTGTCACTGGCAATGTACGAATGTGTGAACATGCGACTCGTACCAATATTTTTTTATGCCCGTTTACTTTTACGTCATTACACATATGTCCCAATATTATCTTATTTTATTTCTCTCGGTCCATTATGATAATAGAACGGGATCAATTTTATGGGAAGAGTCATATAGTTCGAAGCAGCTGTTATTCCTATCGATTTTATTGATCGACGTTTTAGAGTAATTAATATTAATAACAGTTTGAATTCAAATGTTTTTCTAAAATTGTATTCTTTGTCAATACAAAACGGCACGAAAAGTGATAAGACGAAGTGATAAGACTGAAATGAAGTAGATTATCGAGTTAGAAAAATGGAATACTATTGAAATCAATGTCCCTAATCGACGCTTTAAAATATAGTTTAACAGATAAACGAGAATAGTAATTGTTCGAAATACGCTCGATAGACGCACTTTTTCAGAAACTCATTTACTTAACCTCTTTGTAATTTAATTTTGTCAAAAAACCGAGACACGTTTTTGTGATACATTTTAATGAGTTAGGAGCAAATGTGTGAGGTAAAGAAATGAATAATTTAAGAGTACAAATGGTGATATAACGACTATTATAAAATTTCTAGTGAACGTTCTTGTTCCCCACGTTTCTTCACTTTGCACGCGTCGTTTTCGAATTCCATTCGCTAAGCGCCAGAGCTTAAATAGCGCAAAAATCAAGAGTTCTCGACTCAGTTCCAGAATACTAACAGACGTAGAGTAATGGAATGCTTCTGCTTTTCTTCAAAAATTTCAATTTATTTCATGTACTCATTATAATTGAATAAAAAGCTGCATTAAACGAATATTATCAGTATGCAAGACATTTGGTCAAGAATTCCTTTTTTCCGAGGGAAAATTGGATCCTTCGATCTTGGATTTTTGACCGTTCTACTCGGATTCTTCTTATTAATATTAGTATTAGTCAAACCTAAAGGTAAACACACTGAGTATCGTAGTTCTAAAAATTGTTGTTTTCATTTTAGAATTTCACAATTACTACTCTTGTTGAATCCAATTACATTTTTTTTGTTCAAATATAACTTTATCATATTTTTAATATTTTCATTTTTTTGATTTTTAATATTTTTAATATTTTTATTTTTAATCTGAATGACCTCTGCGAGTAACATAAATATAACAAAAATATAAAATTTGTTTGCTCTGGCAGAAATTTTGTCGTCATCTCTTCGGAACTCAACAGTAACAGACAATGATACGACATCTGGTAAGCCGTAATCAAAATTGGTTTTTTTCTCCAAATATACCCATCTTGAATTTAGTCTAATTTTTTAAGTCAATGTTTTTGATTTTTCAACATTTTTTTAGGAAACGTCGGTACTTGCTACACTAAATCGTGCAACGAAACTGGTACGTCAAAAATAAAATATCCAGGATTCAATTCCTTTAGCGAGAAATAATTTAGAAAAGTTATATTTTTAAACGTATAACATTGATCTATTTTTAAAAATATACTTCAAACATAATTTATTTTCACGCAGCTGCTTCGTTTTTGAGAAATATGGATCCAGACGCAGATCCTTGTGATAATTTTTACAAATACGCTTGTGGAAATTATCTCAAAACAGCTGTAATTCCTGAGGGGAAATCTTTGGTCGGAGCTTACTTGGATCTCATGTCAAATGTCCCGAAACAGCTGAACCAGAGCTTGAGCGCCGATAATGTCGTGGATAAGAAACCATACAGACTTGCAAAAACGTTTTACAAGTCTTGCATGAACAATGGTTAATTTTTTTGTTTCATTTTTCCCATCTTTTCGCACAATGATAAAATTTTTTATCAATTACTCGATATAAATTTTTATTTCTATTCTCAATTTACAATTCATTTGTCACCAGAATCATTTTCTTCATTTTCATTGCTTTGACATGAACACTAAAATTTATCTATTCATTTTATGAGTGAATCGAATTGAATTGAAGTTGAATTGAAATTGAATTGAAGTTGAATTGGAATTGAATTGAATTGAAATTGACAAGGAGCATTTTTTTCAGTCTCTGGTAAATTTTTCTTATTTTTCAGAATCCATTGAAGCGATTGGTACCGAAATTGTTGTCACAAAGATGAAGGAAATAGGAGGATGGCCAGTGCTCGATGGTGATTTGTGGAACGAGACTGCCTTCGATTGGATACATACAATTTTTAAATTACAACAGACAGGATTCCCAGTTAATCATTTAATCGATCTCAAGTCTACTGTTCGAGTAGATTCCAAAGGCGCTAGAAAACACATGCTCGTGGTTAGAACAATATTCTAGAAAATTTTTAATTTTCAATTTTTCAACTCGATTTTTAAAAATTGAATCCTTATTTGATTTGCAGCTAGATAAACCATCTTTCAGTTTTCCGTACAGGGACTTTTTGTTTGGTGTAAGTGACGAGAGTCTCAGTGAAGATTTGAAGCTCATGGTACACATTGCTGAGTCATTTGGTGCTAATGAAAGCTACGCTACTAATGATATGTCAGAAGTCTTGGATTTCGAATTGAAGCTGCAAACGGTAATTGCTTTCATACTTGATACTATAAAATTGGTGAAATCACAAAAAAAAAATTACAAGCAAAATTTACCTATTTTTTATTATGGATAATCTCAAAAATTTTTAACTATCTCTTTTTATAGTTACGATAGTGCAATAATTTAATAAATATGATTGTTATTTTGACAGATATGGACGACAGAAAGGGCACACGACAACTTGATGACCATCTCTCAATTAAATCAAAAATTCCCGTACATACCCTGGCTGGAGTTCATAAATGCACAACTACCAGTACCCTTGACGGTCCAAGAGGATGAAATGGTGATCATTAAGAATCCGGAATTTTTCGCCCCGCTGGCTTCCTTGCTGAAACAAACCCCGAAGAGGACACTCGCGAATTATCTGATGTGGAGAGTCGCCCATTATTCAATTCCGTTTTTGAACGAAGCAATACGCAACTATGAGTTTACCTATAAACCAAAAACAACCGAAGAACTTCCCGAAAGGTGGCAAGATTGCGTCGCTGCCACTATGAATCACCTGCTGACCGCCACGGAGTTTATTTACGTTCGAGAACACTTCGATCGTGAGACAAAAAATATAGTTCTGGACATGATTACGAATTTCAATGATACATTCGCCGATATCTTGCGAACGGTATGATAATTTTATAAATCCTGATAAGAGTCATAATGCGAGTAATTTTTAATGATTTTTTTGAAATTATATTTTCGGTTGATTCAATTTATTGAAGCAATTTTTATGGTTTACCTACAGACTGACTGGATGGACGGAATAACTCGAAAGCATGCTTTATCCAAACTTGCTGCCATATCGTACCGTGTTGCGTATCCTGAAAAGTTACTAGATGACCAGAAACTTGATCAATATTACAAAGAGATTCAATTATCCGAAAGTACATATTTTGAAAATGTATTAAAACTGAATAACTTTCAAAAACACAAAAGTTTTGAAAATTTTCGCAAACTGACTACCCAGGATGATCATTCACAAGAACTCTCAGAAGTATTGTTCGGCAACATTTATTATTCAGCTATTACCCACAGCATCCGTAAGTTTTTATATTTTCATATTATCGCTAAAACGTTTGTAAAAAAGATACAAAACATTAACTTAACTTTAAAAGGAATTCAAAGTAGATTAGTTAAAAATGCAAAAAGTACAAAGAGACTAAAAAAACAGAATTAACCTACCAGTAATCACAAAACCAAAATAGATTCAGAATCTTTCGACCAAATGTACTGGAATTAGATTCACAGTGGTGACTGAAAGTTTTTTTTGCTAAAACTAAAGTGCAAGTCATGAAAGTCATAAGTAAAAGTGCACGTACTAAAAACACGACTTATGTGATGGCCCAGCACATAGCACGGAACACACGAGAGAATAGTATTGGATGGGTCGTAGCGCAGTGGATAAAGCGCTTGACCAGCAACTCCGTGGGTCCGGGTTCGAATCCCACCGACGAAACATCATACTTTTTCTCTCGCCGTTGCTGATGATCTTCACCTACCCTACCGGCCCAAACTCAAACCGGACCTCTCCGTCATTGCACTTACAAGTTTTAATAAATTCTACAGATGTTCCCGCCGTACTGCTTCAAGATAACTACTTCCACAAAGATCGTCCGAAATACGTAAGTTACGGTAAACTTGGACCAAGCATCAGTAGAGGGATTGCACACAACTTCTTCCCATCAAACGTACAACTCTCCCGTGGAGATTTCAAATGGTACAGTGACCAGACGAAGCAGCGCTACATGCTACGTACCAAGTGCGTCATAAGGCAGTATTCAAATTACAGTACCGTAGGCGGTCTCAAGGTAAGACGTTCTTATTTTCTTTTTTTTATTGATAAATTCTTTTTACATGAAATTATATCAAATTATATGTTACATGAAATTTTTAAATAAAAAATATGCCAAATCATTTTTAATAACGTTCTACTCGAATCACCACGGAATATGAAGATTGACAATTTTTAAATTCCCATACTCAATATTTTCGCAGATTAATGGTAAAGCCACTCAGGCTGGGAACAACGAAGAAATCGCAGCCATGAAAATAGCGTACAACGCTTACAAGCAGTGGGTCAAAAAGAATTCCGAGGAGCAGAAATTACCCGGGATAGATCGATCTCCGAATCAGCTATTTTGGTTAAGTGCTGCACATATTTACTGCACCAAATATCGACGAAATCACCTCGTGGATATCATAGAATGGGGCAACGAAACTCCAATGGAATTTCGGATTGTCGGATCGTTAACAAACTTGCCGGAGTTTGCAGAGGACTACAATTGTCCGCGGGGTAGCAAAATGAATCCCGTCAATAGATGCTCACTTTTATAAATTTAGTACAATTTTAAAACATCAATCTTTTATTTAAAGAATGAAAAGTAACGTTATATTTTTATATTCTAAGTTGAATATAGGACTCGGTGGGTCTATCAATGACGATAATACTTCATGACGTGTCGTCAATATGAGAATTTTTTATAAATGAGTTCATATTTCACAAATGGCTCATCACCAGAAACTCTTCTACAGTCTTACGATTACGGTACTACTTTATGACGTAACCGCGTAGTCGGTACGAGTAATTCTGCAAACAGGAGTTTAAATCTCACAAACTGCCTGTCCCTAAAAATTATTTTCTCTGAACCTGATTAACCTCGAGATACTGTGATTCTAAATTCTAAATGACTGATTAAATATATGTATTTTCGTTTTACCGAGTCAAAATTGATGAATCTTGAAAACCATTAAGGGGTGTTCTCAAACAGCTGGGGGTGTTCTCTCAGCTGATTTCAAATATTAAGAAAAGTAAAAGTGAAAAACGTTTCAATCGGTTTCAAGACAATTTTAGCCCGGTAGTAAAATTAAAAAGTACGTCCACGTATACCTATAAAAAAATTCCAAAAAAACAGAGTATGTAAATAAATTTCCTCTTGACATATTTCGTAAAATTTTAATTTTTAATTTTCCTTTTGATACATTACGCACAATTTTCCGCATTCGAATTTTTGAAAAGTTGCGTATGATTTTCAGCGAAAAATATGAACCTTTCAAACTTTATGCACCGGTGCATATGAATTTAAATAAAATATCCAATAATATTATATGCATGTATGTAATAAATATAATAAATTTTATTATCGTAATTTCTCAATATAGTGTGTTTACTTGTGAGAGACTTTAGTAAATTCATTACGACCTTTCGTCACAATAATTCTTCCTCTAAGCTCACAGGTAAGATCGAGCTTAATTGGCCTTGTTTTCGATTAGAGTGTTGACTCCAACAACGTCACGCGCTTGCGTCACAGTCTGTTTTGTCACACAGATGATTTAACTTTACGAATCATTTATAACAGATATTAAAATTCGAGTACTCCATAGAACTGAGAAAGTAATGTATGAAATATTTGTCAACATTCAACGATTCTATTATACTTAACCATCAGTCAGTTGTGACGTTTCTTTGGTGTCGTATTTCAGCCGCGTACCGAGCGATTTCTCTCACGTGACGTGTACTTACGTATAGATAGGCAAATAAACAAGTGTTAATTTCAAAAACATACGATCATCATTGAATGTGTCAATATTTATAATTAAATTTACATAATTAACACGTAATAAAATGGGCCATTTGAAAATTTTCTCAAAAACAGTCATTAACATTCTCGATGTTTACGCTTCACGAAGAAATTTCGATATTTATCATGTTTTCGATATTTACCTACCACGTCCTTGCACGATTTCCATCGCGAATGATCTTAAAAATTCATTTTCTCGAAGTTTCTCTGAAAGTGTAAAAGTGGTATTTGCATACATGTATTTTATTATCGTAATTTCTCGATATAGTGCGTTTACTTGTGGGAGACTTTTGTAAATTCATTACGACCTTTCGTCACAATAATTCTTCATCTAAGCTTACAGATAAGATCGAGCTTAATTGGCCTTGTTTTCGATTAGAGTGTTGACTCCACAATAACGTCACGTGCTTGCGTCACAGTCTGTTTTGTCACACAGATGATTTGAACTTTACGAATAATTTGTAACAGATGTTAAAATTCGAGTACTCCATAAAATTGAGAAAGTAGTGCATGAAATATTTGTCAACATTCAACGATTCTATTATACTTAACCATCAGGCAGTTGTGACGTTTCTTTGGTGTCGTATTTCAGCCGCGTACCAAGCGATTTCTCTCACGTGACGTGTACTTACGTTTAGGTAGGCAAATAAACAAGCGTTAAATTCGAAAACATACGATCATCATTGAAAGTGTCAATATTTATAATTAAATTTACATAACTAACACGTAATAAAATGGACCATTTGAAAATTTTCTCGAAAACAGTCATTAACATTCTCGATGTTTACGCTTCACCAAGAAATTTCGATATTTATCATGTTTTCAATATTTACCTACCACGTCTTTGCACGAAATAATTTCCATCGCCAATGATCTTAAAAATTCATTTTCTCGAAATTTCTCTGAAAATGTAAAAAGTGGTTTTAAGGGATATTTATCAGAGTCATATTTAAATATATTTGTAACATTTATTCCAATTCATTAACACCTTGTGTTTGTGAGAATGTGTCTGTCTGATTTTCATGTTTATTAATTTATCTCTCGCTTCTTCTTCGCTCGTTCTTTCTCGATAATTTATCAATTTGGGTCGCGTAAATTTTTGCTCCTTCGTGTACATCGACGTAATAATATGAAATGTCGCTTTATTGTTTTATTTCTCTTCGATCTCTTTCAACGTTTCGGATAACATTGGATAACTTATCGTAGATATTTATTGCGCGGCAAATGTCCCGTTCGATAATTTTTTCTTTCGCATTTCCTGAATTTTCTCCATTCCCGTTTTGAAGAAACTTTGAGAGCACCGGCAAAGAAATGAAAAGCGGAAAAGCGCAATGAAAGTTGCATCGCTTGCGAATAATCAAACGGGACCTTTGTCTGTCGGAACTCTCAACGATCGAGAGGACGATCGACCGATCAACTGGAGTCAGAATTGCGAATCCCTTCGATCAACGCGAATAATTAAGCGACCAGCCGACAAGAAATTAACAAGAAAATTATTTTAAAAAAAGCACAAATTTTAACTCGCAACGATCTCGTTCAACAATTTCATAAAAATGTGTACATTCGATCGCGTAATATTTATAAATGTAACGCGTTATCACCGATTAGTCCGGCGGAGGGCTAAACGGCTATTGAAAGTCAGTGGTCGTTCTCTCGTCAATGAAACTCCCACCATTTTGAGGCCGCTTTTTTCTTCCTCCTCCAATTCATCAATTATTTGCTTTCGTTTATGAATTTCCCTTCAAACCCCTCAATCCCTTGACCTGCGGATTGGAATCCAACATTTTCCGTCCCCCAAACACATCTCTAAATTTTATTTATTCATTTATTTAGTAATAATTTTCTCTCACTCACTCATCTCTCTTTCTCTCTTCTCACTGATCGCTCGTTACGTCGATTCCCAATCGTCATTTATTTACAAAACGGGATCTCAACGATTGTGCCTAAATTTAAAATATCGCTGCACCTAAATATACACAATTTTCACGAGTTGCTTCTTCATTATTTTCAATTTCCTTTTTTCAGTATAATCTTTTTATATCAATATAGCGTGTTCGACGGCATTTCTCTCAAGCTCTCGCTGAAATTCATCGCTCGCGTATACATTTTTTCTTCGCTTCATCATTCATTCCGTTTTTTTTTCTCGTTCAAGCATACGAATTCTCTCGCACAACGAGCAGACATTTTCGAAAATCGCGGTCGACAGTTTTACCTTTTTTTTTGTCTCTGTCCAACATCAAAAAATTTCTTATTCTTTTTTGCATATTCATGTTTTCGCAATTATTTCACTAACAGATTATTGATGCGCGAACGTTTTGCTCTCTTGCTCTTGAACGTTTCGGGAACATTTATATTATTTATGGATTCAGGAAATATTTGTGGGAGACCGATGAATTTTAATGGACAATTTTTTTTATTAAAATATCGTTGACTATTATCGCGCAAAACAATAACAACGAATACGTGATCCAAAGAATTTTTGTCTTCGTGTATATTATAATTAATTTTTCTATGTTAGATACAAAGAATTTTTTTTTATTTCAAGTCTTATCTCCAATCTTTTGATTTTTTTTTTGACGATGGACAGAGGCAAAAATGTTTCGCAAATGAATCCGTATACACAGAATAAACATGAAAGACTTGGAATTTCGAATATTCAAGATTACGAGAGTCCTAAAGCAGATAAAGTGCCCTGAGATATTTTCTGAATTTGGCACAATTCGGAAAAACGTCAGTTTGGCCACAAAAATGAAAATTTAAAGAACATTCGAATTTATTTTTCATGAAAAGTTGGTCACCAGAAGTCACATTCAGAAGAAATGAGAGCTTTTACACGTATACGACTTCGTCTTTTATTTCTGAATTTTAGAATCTTTTTAAATTAGTTTTTTTTATGCTCAAGCGTGTAAATATGTATGTGTAACTGCATTTTATTGACGTGCTGTCTTCGAGAATATCTTCTTCAAATATAAAAGATCCCTGTATGTGAAGGAAATGTCGAATGAAATTTCTGCTGCGGATAAAAAAATCGATTATATTTCAAATAATAATAATAATACGAAAATACACATATTTTGAATAAATATTTTTGAGAAAATTCATTGTTTCTCATAAAATGAAGGAAAGAAAAACAATTCTGAGAGTAACGATGAAAGTGGGATTTTGGGATTCCGACGTATTTAATAATTGTTACAAATATTACCGAGATGTGTACAAGTAACAATAACGTTGTGAATGTGTTTCTAAACAACAGTATCTTATCACTCTTAAAGTCCTAGCGTCAAAGAGTAGAAAAATTATAAAAGTACGAAGGTCTAGATTAAAAGCTCACGCGAGAGATAATAACGCGATGCGAACGCGCGTGGCCGCAATCTCCATTTGTTTATTTTATTTTTTTATCTTTATTTTTACTGTTATTTTTATTTCTCTTTTTTTCAATTTTAGTTATTACGCGCAACAGAAGCCTCGACGTGTTTCGCGACGAGTTACACACACACTCACATTTTTCCCTTCTAATGTATATTTTTATTTTAATCGGGGTGGAGAACTCTTGAATCCAGTCAAAAAATGTAGCTTCGAAATGAGAAAAATATATATCAAATGAAGAAACTTTCGATCTTTTCATTCAGATTTGTGATTTTTTTTGTTCTCGGTAAAGATAAATTATAAAAGCATTCGAAACGATTGTTCAAAATTATTAAAAATTATCATACATTTTTTCATGCCAGCTAAAAAAATGGCTGACAAATTATTTATTTATGCGATTTAGGTACACGCGTATCGAGGCTCCTCCTCTCGCGCGAGCACAGCAACGACAGACACGCGAGAGAATGGTCGAAAATTCCTTACATCTTCGAGGTATTTTCAAACTCAATTACATTCGACTATCAAACGCGCGAAATTCGTGTGGAAGAAGTGCGACAGGAAGAAGGCACCGAGAAATTATTTTTCGTCTGTACGCTGATCCATCTCTTGGAGAGAGAATTTGGAGAAAAGAAAACGCGAACTAATAAAAATAATTGTATCGTTCTTGTAGGAATTTATATTTTAGGTTGTGCGACTTGACCAACAATACTTAAAATTTTTTTCTTCTAGCTGAAAAAATGATTTTATAATTTCTCCTTGAAAAAATTTTTAAATTAGAAGAGTTAAATTTTTGTGAAAAAATTAAGATTCATTCAAGTCGCTAAATAAATGGTGTTAAGTGTTTAGAAAAATTTTCCCATCTGAAATTTCATAGAAATTTGAGTATAAAAGCGATGGGAATTTTTGAGATTTTTCAAAAAATTTTTTGCACTCGAAGTTGAAAATTTTCGAGTACAGTGCGACCTACGAATAAGCACGGTAAGGCCCCCAAGGGGAAGAGTATTTTCGAGAATTCGGGTACCCCCACCAGGCGCGCGCTCGACCCTGG
>JAPYYX010003364.1:0-11273 GCA_030522605.1 Cremastinae sp. B BG-2022a | reverse complement strand
TTGCAGAAGATTCACCGATTAGATTTCGAGATATTGATTGTAAAAAATTCACTTTTTAACACGGGCTCTTATGAGACATTACAAAAAAATGCGATTTTCGAAAATAAATATCTCAATTTCTAGACGGTCAATCTTGTTCAAATTTCAACACAGGTCGCGTATTGTATCTATTTATCTATATGCCAAATTTCATCGAAAAATAATGGAAAATAATTTTAACGTGTTGTCGCGTTGCCGAGTAATTGAAAGAAAATCCGGTAAATCATAAAAAAAGTGTCTCCCCGAAATATTTTCTTTTTAAGCCAACACCGAATTTCATTTCTATTTCAAATCTTTTCTTACCGTACCATAAAAGGCTTTTAAACCTCAAAATTTCCCCGTACTCAGGACTTTCCAAGTAATTGACTAAATCCGAAACATTTGGCGTCCACATTTTTTATTATTGCAAGGTTTTCAGAAAATGTGCATTTTTCGATATTATTAAGGTTCCGCCCATTCCACGCCCGCAAGAATTGCCAACCAATCACCATTCCGTCAAAATCCCTATCGTCAAAATGTTATTATTTGTAAACGCTTTATAAGACCGTACAACAATTCTGTGAAACACTTCTGTGAAGAATATCTGTCTGTACAACATCTCCATCAACTTTTCTAAAATATACAGTCCACTACTCAACAGTACTCAGTGAAATAATCTATCAACTTTACATATTTTCCTCATCTATTAAAAATACAATCACCCAATAATGCTTCAAGTAGCAAGATTGGGAACAAAACAGAATCACACTAAGATACGTGATTCTCAACACGTGTAAAGCGATAGAACCTCCTTAAATATTCAAGTGAATTTTATTGAAAATATAATACTTCATGTACTGCTTTAGAAAATGATTTTTGAAGCGAAACCGAACGTTAATTAAAGGTGGATGTTTAATTTGCGAATTTTATTTCGACAACAGACTGAAAAAAAGTCTAACAATGAACGACCAGGGATACGTATTTGGCAGGTATGACAATTGAGACTTCGAAAGCCTCCTCGCGCTCAAAGATGAAAAAGAGGTGTCGAGTAAGAGATCAGCTCGAGACCAAAAGTGAAAAAAGGTGCGAAGGAATTACGATGGAGTGTGGAACAAGAAAGAGAGAAGTGACCGGGTAACACGGAAAAAAAAGAAAAGAACGAACCAGGCGAGACTCGCAAAAAATCGCGCGAGACAACGATGAGAGACTCGTATATACATCTCACATATCTGGCGGAAGTGAGGAAAGCGGAAGACCTCAGCGTTTATGATCGCTCGAGATTTTAGCTGCCACGGTTTTACCGACTTTGTCGTTCGAGGAGAAAATTGGAGCGAGAGAGATGAAGATTTGTCTCTTGGAGTCTTAGACAATAGACTATTAGGGCAGTTCATTCGTAAGCCGCTCGGATTCCCACCCCGTATCAAACTATCTCTTTCCGCGCTGTACGAAACTCTTTTCTTTTTACTTTGTGCATCCATCTCTTTCTCTCATTCGTCCGTTCTACGCTTTTTAGAATGACTGGGAGAGCGAGACGGAAAATAAAGAGAGAAAGAATGAGGGTTTGAGATGAAGAGAATTGTGAAGCCAGCTCAAGAGTCCTCACGGTCTCTTTTACCCCTCGCGCGTCTATGTACTCCGTGCATTACGACCGCTGGACCCTCGCCCTTTTGCCAGCCGCGACTATTTGTCCCGTTTCTCTCGCACTCGTTTCAAGTCCAGCTTTGTATTAAATTCATCCTCTCTTCATCGTTCTCGAGTCTCGTTTTTTTCGTCACCCCAAATCGTTGAATCTGAAGGTGATTAAGAGTCAATCTCGCAATGTATCTCGATAGGAATTTTACGGTTAAATAAAACGCGACTTCATTAATTAGTGAATATTAGGAATATTTCTTGCGTTAATCGCGTCAACTGATGATCGTTGGACCCTTTTGTTGGTCGTGACTAATTTGTCCCGCTTTTCTCGCATTCGATTCAAGTCGAGCTTTGTATGACATTCATCCCCTCCTCGTTCTTGACTCTCCTTCATTTTTTGTCACCCCATTTTTGAATTATTTTTAATTAAAGAAATCAATCAGACTGAAAAAAAACATTCTCAATACCTCGATAGAAATATTACTTTTAAATAATCGTGACTTAATTAATTAGTAACCATTTCTCGTCAACGTTACGATTTGCTTTTCATGTTCTCATCGACTGAAAAGGAGCACTGATCGAATTTTTTTATCGAAGCCAAATAATACTTGACGCGTTTGTGACATGGAGTAATGAAAAAATTAACGAGGTCGCAGGTATACCGTGAAAAGAAACTGACAGCTTTCCAGCGTTTGGGGTCGTGCAGGCATCAATTGCACAGAAGCGATAGAGAACGCATTCGACGCGACTGGTATCTTATACTGCTCGTGTTCTTGTGAAATGTATGCGAAACGTTCTCGTACTAGATTTCTGAAAGGACAGGTGAATTCTCGTCGACGCAACGGTGTAGAACTTTTTTATCGACGTATATGAACGTATGAAAACGATGAACGACGGTGAGACGAGTCTGCAAGGAAGGGAATGAAAAACGAAAAACAGTCGCGAATGAGAAAAGGATTTAAAGCATCGAGCTGGAGGCCTTTTTTTATTCGGCGTGCACTCTTTCTTACCCTTCTGGCGCGAGCTCATTTTTAAACAATTCTATCCGCCAGCGCAGTGGAAAAGTATAAATTTTTAAATACGTTGAAAAATTTTATATGCAAATCGAGAAAGTGCTTTGACATCGACTTGACTAATGCGACTGCATAGATTTTCACAGCTTTCCTTAAAAAAATAAATCCAATGAAAATATTTTTCACCGCAATTTTTCTGGTTAACTTTACATCCATGTTTTTACGATAAAATACAAAACGTACATTTCAGTGCCCTTTTCATAATTTTTTCTGTAAATACTCTCGACGCACTTTATTCGATAGTTCGCGATTTCCGATTCGTTGATGATACACTACCGCATCTATTCAAAATTTGTTATCAAAATTTAAAGTTCTTTTTCTCGATCGATCTTTAAATAGAACGCGCGAGTTGTTATCGACATTTAAAAATTCTTGTCAGTCTTCGACAACCTTGACAGACTCCCTAACCGTAATCTCTGGAGAGAAAGACTCGTCACGACGGCAATTTAAATTTAAATATACGCATGTATACATAGACTTTTGATCTGGAGAAAAAAAAGTTATACGGGATCGCACGAGGTCGAAATTAACGAGTCAATATGCGATTCGAAGACAAATGGCAATCATATTCGAAGTTGTCGCTGCTGGAAGGCGCAGAT
This sequence comes from Cremastinae sp. B BG-2022a, assembly GCA_030522605.1. Taxonomy (NCBI): domain Eukaryota; kingdom Metazoa; phylum Arthropoda; class Insecta; order Hymenoptera; family Ichneumonidae; species Cremastinae sp. B BG-2022a. The sequence continues at coordinate 7,951 of JAPYYX010003364.1, read as the reverse complement.
AAAATATTTACAAGAGGGAAAGAAGAGAAATAGCGAGAAGGAGAATAATTAGTATTCGAGGATGCGCGCACTCATGTATGTAAGCGACGCTCACGAGCTCTGCGAAGCTTTTTGTAATAATCAACGACACCTTTGACATGTAGAAAAAGCACGTGTCAGAGCCTGAGCCATCGATGGCTTTCTTGCTTCAAACGCGTGCAATTGCACGATTCAATAAATAAGCGCTTGATATTTTATTTTCAATACTTTCCGTTCACATACCACGTGATATTAAAAGGCTCACGAATATATAATAATGAATTCGTTGAAATTTATTGAATGTAAAAAATTTTTTTTAATCAATTAAATTTTTGATGTTCATGCAATGAGAAATTTAAGGACTGTCAGCCTCCTCGAGACTGATTTAATGAAGATTTATAAACGTCACCCTGATATAAGCCCGGTTTAGTCGTTACAGTCATAATTTTCGTTCTCTTGACAATATTCGGAGCTCCTTCTCTGATACCAAAAATTTTTAATATAGCTCGGTAGAGAGAGTGAGAGAGAGACAGAGTGGGAAAGGGTGAGAAAGAACGCGACTGGATTTATGTCTATCTCGAATTATAACCACACAAGCTGCCTTTCCGCGAAGTCTCGCTGACATTTTACTTCTCTGAATATACAATCCCTCACCAACTGCTCCGAGATCGCTTGCTGTTGAAGATCTGGAAGGGGTTTGATAATTTTTGTCTCTTTCTATTTTTCGCTATTCCGGCGCTTGTTGACCTTTTTTGTCGCTTTTATTTAAGAACCAAAGAAATTTTTTTAATAATGGATGTGTCGTCGCAATAAATATAACTGATGAATGCACATGCCATTGACCGCTTCAAGAATTTTTTGTGCTTATGAAAATAATCCAGACTTCTCGCTCTATAGCCGCACGTTCTTCGCTCGCGTTTAAAAGAGAGACCAGAGCTGTTGAACTTTTAATTTCTTTTCTCATGCTCTTTATTTACTTCAGGTTTTTTAAACGGTTTCTAAATTCTATTTTTCCTCTTCGCACACTTTTTCCGTCGGTGCAGGCTTCTGTCAGTTCACGATTTAATCGATTTAGAAAGAAGGAGATCTCAGAGTCTCTGGTAGGATAAAAAACATTTCATAAGATCCTAAAGGGTAAATCTGCTTTTATCTGGAAACATATTTTCGTTCAATTTATCATCGTACCGTAAAAATAATATTTTTTTATCCAACGATCGAACAAATCGCAAAATCTGGTTTACATATTTTTCGTAATTTATTTTTAACCAGCTCGGGAGCGCGGAGCTCTCGTTTCCGCGAGTGTGAAGAAAGCTGCTTAGAGAAAAATGAAATTTAAACAAAAAGGAAAAGAACGCGGGTAAGGTAATCCTTATCGAAGGTCTCGCGATACGATAAGTCTCTACGGTTTAGGATGTCGCTGGGCAGCAAAATTTATATATCATCTTCGGATTTCTTTTTTACAAGCTTCGTGATGGACAGATATCGCCTGGAGGGAATATGATGAAGCGAAGGATACGTCGTAGGATTCGAGGCGTGAGAATTATGCAAAAATGGACGTGAGTGAGCTTTTATTTGTGATCGAAGCGAATTTTGTGTCACGAGGGAAAAAAATTATCAAAAAAGCTTCCAAACCATTCGAATTTTATTCTTTATGTACACAAGAATATTTTATTATATTTTATGTAAGGTCAAACTCATGATTGTTCATGTTTCTTCAATCCTTGAGAGCTGTTCTAAGAATATGTTACGACCGAGTAACCGCAGCACCCTCCGAGTTCGTTGATTTTTTAATTTCTGACGCTAAGCCGACTCATTTGCGAGTTTTCGAGCACAAATGGGAAAGAGACTTTGCTTAAGAACTTTCTCATTCTTCCATGAAAATGCTACATTTCTTTCCAGTCTTGCTTATATTTTTGCTGTACGTAAAAATATATTTTTTTCCAAACAAGAATTATTTTCAGTCACAACGGCTGTACACAATTTCTGTAATTATGCACATTGTTAGTGAATTTTTACTTAAATATTGGAAATAATATTTTATTAGTTTTAATTAAATTGAATAGAAATTTAGAGTCCGACCGAAATTCTGTTATAAATTTTTATATTGAATATAATATTTAATAGAAACATGAGTGCGGAGAGTTTTAAACAGATTTTTATTATTATTTATGCAGAAATACATATTCATGTACACAAAATGAAAGGTTTTCGAGCTAGTATCGTCTCAAAAAATACCAACTCACATATCGAGCTCTACGTTGAGGCAGTGATGATCTCGATACGCTTTGTACGCAAGACAGTAAAACCTCTGAATGATTTTATCCAATTCGTGAATGACGTAATTTTCAGATTATCAGAACGAGAATAGCAGGGAGACGATTCAATGAGGAATCATCTCGCGTAAGATCTCGCGTTCATTTCTCACGGTTCATCAATTCGAGCCTTACAAATTTATAATATATTAGAGGAAAAAGAGAGAGATAGACAGAGCGATCCACGCGTGCTCATAATAATCAGGAATTGACAGGAGTTACGATACGCGTTCCTCGATTAAGCGTATCCGCGTGCGGTGAAACGGCACTCGTAGTAAAACATCGAATTAATAGATGCCATAAACATCTATCACTGGTATCGACGATTGCGCTGCGGTGAAAAAAAAACATGCCGTTTCGTCGTTTCTGAAGATTCTTTGGACATTTAAATTGCTAATTAAGCCCATTTATTCATAAACGTATTCAATATACGCCGGACCTTCGACAAGATTCTTAGACCAAAATATGACATATTTGAATTCTTGTAACAGCCCGTAAATTAATTAAAGGTTCCTATATATAAATAATTGAGTTTCTATAATAATTCAACCTCCCGACATCTTCATTCGACGCAACAATATATGAAGAATGATAAAATTTTCATGAAATTCGGCGACAACGTTCTGGTAAAGTCAAATGAGGACGAAAATTTTGATAAAAATCTCATTTTTCTCTTAAAATAGAAGAAAATTCTAACGAAATTTTATTCAATTTCTATCGTCACCTTTACTACCAAAACATATCTTAATTTTTATCACCATGTAGTTGACTAAAAACCATAACTAGTAATTTCTCGAAGTTTCCCGATCGCCCGAGCTCTCCGATTTCTCGTACTGAAGAAACTTCTCGGATAATGCGCGTTTGATATAGCACGAAGAAAAATCGTCATGAGAGAGAATGAGATAAACCGGGGGTAAAGCGCATGTGGAAAAACGAGGCGATGAAAAGTGGCGAGCGCAAAGAGGATTGGAAAAACTGTGAAAGAGCGCTACGTGAGCCGAGTCGGAGATATAAGTACGTGTGTATTATACCCCTCTTGTTCGCGCTCTCTTATTTGTGCGAGAAGAGCGGCTTCGATGTCTGTGTCTTCCTATTTTTCTTCTTCTTCTTCTTCTCTTTTCTGCTCTTTTATTTCTTTTTGTTTTTCAAAAAGACGGGAAGGACGAGAGCCAAGTTGAACGAGGTTCGACCTCTTGTTTAACGGACATTTCTTCATCCTCGCGGGCAGAGATTCTCATCGCGGAATCGCCATGTATCTCTATTATATCACGATCGATCGCATTATCCTCGGGGATCCGCTTTCTCCGAGGCCGCCCAGCCACCACATACATCAAGCCTGCTTGTTTGTTTTTACACGAGAATTTGTACAGCGACTCGTGCTCGTTCCTCTCTCTCCCGAGCGAGACTTCCGCTCAATCGATTACTATATAAATTGTATAATTTAAGAAGAGAAATAAGCGATCGATTGACGTACATGTCGAACACGTTTTGTAGATTTCTTCTCGTTATCAAACACGCGAGTATTCAACAAATATACTTGCGCCACACACCTTTTTTCTCCGATTCGTAATATTGCGAACCGGAGACGAACACATCGTTTCCGGTATTTTTTATCCCTCAATTTTGATGTGCAAACAAATAGATCGAAGCTTTCTTATTTGATAAGAGACAATTGATGTTTGCTTCGTTTATCGAACTTCTTACGGAGCTTATCAATCGAAAGTACAGTTCTATCATATAATTCGATCTAAATCTTTTTTTTCACCTTCGAGCGTATTTGAGAGAAAATCGAGGTACAATATCATATTGACCTCTGTGCTTACTCCATATGAATTGAAATTAACTACGATATTAATTAACATCTGAAGAGCAAAATGTTTAAACAGTTTTAACTATCATATAGCAGTGAAATGGTTTTAAATTCTGTAATTATCATTAATGAAAACCTGCTAACATTCATTAAATTTTATTTTACTTACATATTTCACGTCTATTCGTTTACATCGCAGTATCAGACTAGCAATAGTCTCGAATTCTAATTCTTTGATCACTCGCTTTAAGGGGGTTGATCGAACATCGATGATATTAGACAAAACTCTCAATTTAAAATATGTTATAGTTCAGATGAAACTGGACATTTTAGAAGAAAAAAAAAGTATATCTCACCGACCGATTTTTTGAGAAATTTAATGTCGAAATACGGAAATTTTGTACAGCGTGTCTTATGTCGCGATGCTAGAAATACGCGCTTAGTTGAAGGTTAAGTAAATTTCTGCATCAGACAGATCTGAAATTTTTCGATTTTTTCCTCATCTAAACATTAAAGATTCCATTAGAGTCTTGAAAAATGCATGTTACCGAACTATTTTTTCATAAAAACGCGATTTAATTCGAAAAAACGTGAAAATGTCGATGCCGTGAATGAAAGGAGCTGATGACGACGAAGTCAATTGATCAACTTTATCTTAAATATTACTCTCCTAATAACTTTTTGACAGTAATTTTCGGTGGAATATTTTGAAATGCAGTAATAATTATTTTTCCTGTGATACAAATCGGAAAAAAGTGACTTTTTCAAAAAATTTTTACGCGGACTGTCATTTGACTAGAAAATACTTGATCAACGACCTTAACGTAAGCATTTTGACACATATCATAACAATAATTTCTCCCTCATCAGGTTTTTGTTGCCTACCACGGAATCATTTTTTCCGCTTCAAATGACACGCGCATTATACTTTATATGCTGTTATACATATGTGCTCGTGTATTAACAAAATAATGTACTTCACATCGTTTTTTCGGGGTCCTCTCGACGCGGGGACTTTACTCGTTTCGCGAGCGTTTCTCAAACTTGTTCGCTCGCGCTCCTTGCGAGAGAGGCTGTTAAAATGCAAAGGCGCGGGTAAACGAGGTCTTCTTCGGGAGATTTGGTCTCGGTACTAGTTAGTATTCCGTGTCGGTGCCCGGAGAGCCCTCTCCTTGGCCACCCCTCGTTCGTTCTTTTTCCTCTCCTCTCTCGTTTCCTCTTTTCTACCAACGTATCGCTCGCCACACCACCGGGGAGTCTCAGGCCCTTGTAACATGTTCTTCGCATTAATATAGCACGGCTTAAGACAAAGGACGATCGCCGTTTGGTCCATTCTCTCTCCTCACTCGTTTTTCTTTCGCGCCTGCACGCGCTGCGATCGTCTTCTCTTTTCTTTCACCTCGTGTCCCCTCTCTTGCTCTCTCTCTCTGTTTCTTCAGTTTTTCCCTCACACCTAGACTCGAAACCTCACTTTTCCTCACTTCGAAGAAAAGCCTCCCGCATCACGTCCGACGGGCCAGCGTATATTTTCGTTAAGTTGACGCTCTCGAGAAGTCCCTTAAATTGGGGATTTTTCGCTTCTCTCAGACTTGTCTCTTCTTCTCTCTCGGCTATTCTTTTTCCTCGCGTTATACTTTTTCATGATGGGGATCTAACAAAAGTGCATGTACATTCTCTTTCATTTACACGCTCGCTCTCGATCGTACGAGAATTTCTTTGCAAGCCCGAAAAATACGTACGAGATATAAAAGCGAGAAAGTTTGTTTAACAACAATTATGAAAACGTGTATTCGAAAATTACGATACACTATCTGAGGTATATATATTTTTTAGTTTGAATATCTAACGTATAGGATTGCAGCGAGATTCCTACAGTCGATCCCCAGGAATTCGGAACGTCTAAGCCGCGTCTGTGCGCGATGGTCGTGAACGGGAGAATACTTGGCAAAGTTTCAGACCGCGCGTAGATTCGTCCGCGCGTTGCGCGCGTGGTGCAACGACGACGGAACGGGAGGCTGAGAAACGTCGAGAGGACGGAAGAGACGCAACGATCGAGTACACTGACTTTACCGACTTCGTAACACATATCCTGGCGGTTATAAGCTCTCTTGATCAGCATCGGCGCATAGCGGTTTTCGCGAATGCATTTGCCTCTCGCGCTCGTGTGCAGCGAAATCAGTGGAGACGATTTTTCGGCACCGCAGGGCGCTCGCGCTGCATTACTCGCTCTCTCGCTCTTTTCTCTCTATATCTTTTTCTCACCAGAATGATGAGTCATCGTGAGACCGGTGTAACGACCTCCATTCGCCTGGATTCTTGCGATGACCGCAAGCGACAAAATCCGCTTCTCGCGCTTCTCCCTCTCTTTCCTTCGTTTTATCAGCGAACTTGAACCTTTCGAGGATCAAGCGCACTTCAGTATCACTCGAAATCCTTTAAAATGTTTCTCCTCCTTAAAATTCCGTCGAATCTCTTTCGAATTCTTCGAATCATTTTTTTTTCAATTAAAAAAAAGTTCATGAATTAACGGTTAATACGCAACGAGGTCCTGTCCATCAGAGGTTCTGATGCAAACGTCGTGATGATTCGATAATCCGACTAGAAGTCGAAGGATAACAATTCAGTATGCGTATAATATTTTTCAGTCTCATTATTGCGGAAGATTGAATAGGAAGTGCACTCAGAGGCCGTACCAAAATACAAAAGATACGGATAAAACGTATTTCATCCCGTCTCTGCATATTTAACATATTTATTTGTCCGATTCGCGCGACCAGGTCAGAACAATGATGAAATTGAATTTGCCACTTCCACGCGGCATTAACCACCCAGTCGAGACGAAAGAGAAGGAGAGACGAAGAGAAGATCAGGGGAGACCTGTGTACGTGAAAGAAAAATTCTCCGCACACTTTCTCAAACCCATCACCGTTGTATTATAATTGAGAGAGAGAGAGTATCGAATTTCAATCGTTACACACGCTTGGTCACTTTCGCTATATCCAACTCTATCCCTTAACTTCATATTTCCATCTTTCTTCCTAACTCCATCCTCTCTGTTTTTGTGCTCCTCGTCTCTCGAACGCAGCTCTCCACTGACAGTTTCGCATCATTAAAATTTCAAAGCTATCCGTGTGTCTAGTCTTTCGAATAAGCAAGTCGAGGATGACTGGAAAGAAGCGAGAAACGTGGGGAAGAGGAGGAGGAGCAGAGGGGGAGGAAGGGGGCACACAATATTGACCAGCCACTTAACCTCGGGATATTGACATTTTCATGCGCGGCATCCTTTCCTTCACGTCTACATCTTCCACATCTATACATACATATATACTATATAATAAATATGTATTTCTGTATGTGTGTATTTGTACACATATGTGTATACATACCCACATTTTTATACCTCTTATTTTCTCATCTTTTTTATAGACGAGTATCCACACCCGGCTGTCAATCCTGACGTGTATGAAATGCCCAGCGTGCACTATAGACTACACAAAAATACATAATTTTTCTTCTCGTTCTTTATTCTCCTTTTTCCGTTCATTTGATCCCGACCCGAGAAACTCCCACCTCGTTACGAAGTCGCGATGATAACGAGCTCGCGGGTACAGCAACGCGTGTATACCGAAAGAAAAGGCGCGAGCGAAAAGGCGAGCTGCGAGTAGAAAGAATTTCCTTATCTCACGTGCGTACCAGTACAAACATCGCTGTCCTATATTGGGATCTGACATGGGGGCGGAGTTTAGCCTAATGGCGCCGGCAAGGGAGCAATAATGATTATAATAATTGGCGTTTTCTATTGAGTCTGCTC
>JAPYYX010003363.1:0-11274 GCA_030522605.1 Cremastinae sp. B BG-2022a | reverse complement strand
TAGCGGCCCGTTATTTTTGCCATACTAAGGCCAACTGACACGAAAACTCGGCGCGTCTGCGCGCCAGTAATGGGCCTTTCGTTCTTTTTTTCTAGGGAAGCCTCTCGTTGCATTAGTCGGGCACAGTAGCCTTGCACTAGCTGGTCCTACCATACACGGAATTAACCACTACTCTCCAGCCACTCTCCGCTAACTTATAGATATCGCTACAATAGCCCTCGCTCACTTTCCACGTCCTTGCCTAACTTTGTCATAATAGCCTATACTACCTTTATTTTCCTCCTTTCGAATGTTTATTTTTGTTTGAAATTATGTTAGGCATTTGCTAATGTGATTTTTAATATAAAATTTTACCGATTTTAGGTACAATTAATTTCAATTTATGAGCAATTCCACAATAATTAGAATATTGATAATAATATTACAATCATTACACGGTCTTTTTACATAATTTTGAAACTTTAATGAAAGAACTGTTCTATTTTTTAAAGTTGTTACGTTTTTGTATGTATTTTCAAGACGAATAAAAATAAAAATAAATTGCTTTCTTGGTTTTCAGATTTTTATTCGTGTACGCTCACCCGGTAGATTTTCGAATATATGCAAGTTTTTTTGGGCAAAACAAAGGCTACGAGAGACGCCCTCTCGCTCGCATTAGAATGCCGTCCTGCCAATTTGGGACGATGCCACGACGAATGCGGGTGAGCGTTCAATTAATTAAAAACAAAACATCCGAGGACACGTCAATCTTATTTGGTTTGAAATAATAAGGACGAGCGTGTGTGCTCGCCCGTCCTAAATGAGGATACTTATAGCAAAAATGCATGTGGAAGAAACTGGAATTAATGCGCCAGGCAAATGTGTGTCCGTGCTCAATCCTAGAGGGAATTCTATCTCAAATAATTATTTCGCCAAAATACAATTAATCTCTTGCACGAATGAAGAAAAATCATTCGAATATTCACGAAAGTTCACTGAGAAAGCTAGAAAATTTTTTTCGAATTTTCAAATGTCCACAACAATTTGCAAATTTTCCCACCTGAAGTTGAATTATATTCGGAGATACTTTATAAACAAAAATTCGAGTACACATCGACTAGAATTTACATAATAAAATGAAAAGAAAATAATTTCTAATTGACAACGGGTTGAAGGAAAATGACTGAAAAAATTGCAAGTAAGAAAATAAATGCGGTGCTGAATTTGAGATGGAACGACTCGTGCGAGTAGGAAGGAATCGAGTGAATGAGAAAGGAAAGGAGAATAAAAAAGGTTGGAGCGTGGAGTAACGAAGCCACGAGTGATGCTTAAAGGGGGAAACCTTGCTCGTGTTGAGAAGTCGAGAGGGAAAGGAGGGGAATATAAGGAGCCAAGGAGAACAAAGATGGGACGATTGGAGAGGGAGGGTCACACAGAGATTTCGCCGCAACAAGGAGATTTTACCCTCCCTCCCTCTTTTTCTTCTTCTAAAACTTATCTCATTCTCTCGGTGCGTATAAATACAAGATCGGCCTGAGACTCACAAGCCCTTAATTAATTCTGCCTTCGTTATACCACGAGAGCTTTCTACGTACAAGCTCGTCGTATTTCCGAGGGTTTTGCCAGTCACAGAACTTACGCTTACTCCACTTACGTCATTCGATACCAAAAACACGCATTTTTTTTTCTTTTGTCCACGATTTTCCGCATTTTTCCCCTTCAATCGTATCAAGTTTTCGTAACAATGCTGATGCTGATTGCTATGACTATAACACTATATTCAGGGAAGGACAATTATTTCATTAAAAAAAATTTTTTTTTAAATAATTATACTTTATTTTTATATAATTTTAAGATTTTTAAAATTGTGCTAAAGCCGCCGTAATTATGGAACTGACATGATTTATATGGAACTTGCTCCATATTAGCCTCGTAATTCGTTGCCAAAACCGCTTAATTTTTTATAACAATAATAATGATTGAATATTTTTTGAGGATTTTAAATGCTTTTAAATAAAAATTAATCATATTTTAATAATTTTGATATCGTCAAAAGTTTGCAGGGCTTGCTGATAAAATCACTCGAATTCGTGAAAAATTCGCAGGAAGGATTATGAGGGATAAGCGACGTGTTATCGCAACGTTTCGCATTCATCATTGTTTAGCCGAATTTCGCGAGTGACGAAATTTCAGTACGAGAGGCTTTTCGTTTTTCAACTGAGGGAACAGGAGAGTGAGGCAGTTTTTGTATTTTTTTTTGGCTGGTGCTATTCCTCAGTGCGTACGCGTATTTTTTTCACGCGAGTATGACGCGTCCGAAATGGATGAACGGGTATAGGAGAAGGGGCGTTGGCAGCAGGACCGCGTAATAAATTTCTTTTGCAAAAAAGCGTGTAATGCAAACTTATGACGCTTTAATTGGACATGCATATCAGGCTCGGCGAGCTCGGGCTTCGTATATCCGCACGGGGAAGGTAATACACGGGGAGACTCGCCTGTGAGAGTACTCGCGTACTAACATCGCTCCATATTGCATGCGCCCTCGCGGCCAGTGTGCTAATTAGTACCGAGCTCGCGAGCCGCGTCAACTTTTTTTATTTTTATTTTTTCATCTCTCTTGCTCTCTTTCTCTTTCTCTCGCACCCCTTTTCCTTTTCAACGCGCGAAATGAATAAAAATGATGAGATCGCTCTCTCTCTCTCTCTCTTCTCTCAGAGTTGACTTCCCTCTCTCCGCCTCCGTGCTAGCTCGCTCATTCGCATCATAGCGCATCCACAATTCAGCCTTCCACCGTGCCGAGTGCCCACTCGGATCATCGTCAGAGAGGCTTCGATGAAAATCGAGTCTTCGGGTCAACCCGTTAGCGAACAATTCGAAAGAATTATTTTCTCCATTTCTCTCTATTTTTATCACTTTTTTAGGTAACTCCATTTTTATCGCCTCTCTGTCACTTCTCTTCGATTTCCGTCAATTTTCGTCAATTTCGTTGGTGATTGACGCGATTTACGAATTTCCTCAGCTTCAAGCTGGATAAATGCCGATACAAATTTTACGTTCAACACAGAGAGAGAGTGGGAGACAGCTCCTCTATAAAATCGATAAAAAATGATCTTGTTTCGCTTCAATTACTCGCTGCAGCGAGCCGCCGGTTTTTTTTTGTTTTCGAAACATTGAATCTCGGAATTAATGTCATTATAACGGATCGGGGATCTCGTTTATTCGGAATGGCAATCAGCGACTAGCTAATGAAACGCTTTATTTAATAAATTTTAATAAAATTATCGGAATTATACGCTAATTTGCGGTTTATAAAAAGTGCATCATCAACTTTTATAAATAATGAAAAGACTTGATTATTCAAATTTTATTAAAAAAAACATTATTTTTCTGTTAGCATTGAAATTGAAAGGATAAGATCGGGAGATCTCGTTTCTCGAATGCAAGGGCAAATTGGGAGAATATCTTCCGTCCGGGTTCTCCTCTGTTATATAACAGATCGGTCTCGTTAGCGGGGAAACTTTGTTTTTGTGGCGTCGGTCCGCAGCGCTCATTAGATCGCCGCGGTGCGCGCGACGGTAATTAGAAGTTTTAGTTCTTCACCCTTGTATATAGTTATACGTGGGCGCACACGCGCGCGCAACCGAGCCCGGCAAAGCTTTTCAGGAATGACCTTTTTTTCTTTCTCTCTCGTACAGCTACACGTTGCGTTTATTCCGGTAATGATGTTGGCTGATTAAGTGTACGAATAAGGTTAAACGATCTCCGGTCAATTATCGATTTATTTATCCTGCGTACATGCTTGTTAATTTAATTTTTTCAATATTAAATACACGTTCTTATTTTATTTTTATCAATGTGCTTTGGTAACATTATAATTTTCCGTTGCGTCAAATTTAGTTACGATGACCAAGATTTTTCGAACGTCAGTCTGAAATGACCTGATCTGGTCAATTTGAAGTGGAAATATCCTTTTAGTGTAGCAATTGATGAGGGATTTTTTTATCTACCAATTAAAAAGATGGTTAACGATCTTTTCTTGCTCGTGTATATTAAGTAAAAACTAATCTGAAAGAAAAATGCTTGCATCGTTTCGAAGATTATTATGAAAATAATTCTATTATGAGTTTAATCTTATGAAAATCAATACATTCTTATTAGGTACTTTAATTAGGTATTATAATCAGAACTTGATGGGAATAAGGCGATTTTCCCATAACTTGATGAGAGTCTGACGTAAATTTGTAGTTTAACATAGTAACAACGGGACATGGAATTTTTCTTCCTATTAATATTTTATATAAATTCGACAGCCTGTTTAGTTAAATCGAAGCGCTTTTTTTCCATCGATACATCCTTTCTCAACGTCAGATTCAAAGTCATTTTCTATTTCTTTTCTCTTCTCCATGCAAATGAACAATTTTTTTAACGCTATTTCAATTTCGATTGCCATTTCTCGTATATTCGAATCACATACATAATCAGAAAATGGTACAAGATCGATTCAAATAACTGAATACAGAAATACAAAAATGTATATGTACATAAATGAAGTAGATTGAAAGATGTTAAAAAAACATAACGAGAAACAGGAGAAGAGAGAGAGAAAGGTAGAGATAGAGAAAGAGAGAAGGAAGAAGACGAGGAGGAGGAGGATGGAAACGAGTTCTGTATAGGGAAAGGGTGAAAAGGAGTAAAAGGGGCTTAGGGGTAAAAGCCCCTGTGTCGAGGAAAAGCTGAGAGAGGAATGAAGGGGTTGAGAGTCGCGGAGAGAGGCGAAGAGGAGAAAAGTCGAGAGCGAGAGAGCGAGAAAAGTGAGCAGAGCGAGAGAGAGTAAGAGAGAGAGCAAGAGAAAGCGAAAAGATTCACAGGTTTGTTGAGCGAGAGGGATCGGAGAAAAGGACGAGGAGCTCCGAGGGGGTGCAAAGAGAAAGGGGGCGAAAGTGTGTGGAGGGTGAATCGCGAAAGGAGCTCTAGAGAAAGGGTGGAGTTTGCTAATTACGCGCGCTCTCTCTAATGAATAAGCTCTAATGAACCACTTTCTGTTAATTAAAGGCCGCCTCTATCCCTCTTCTTCTCTTTCAAACCGGCTCACCCTGTCGTCTCAACCACTCTCTCTCCTCTTTCTCCCTCTCCTGCTCTCACCGCCCCCGATCCTCTCTCCTCCCCCGTCCACCCCCCCTCGCTCTTTCTACCCGAGTTTTTCTATATGCGCTCTCTCTCTCTATCGCCCCTTTCTATAAATGTACACATTATGTACGTATTTATGCACGCTCACAATGTCACTCAGCGTCTACGTATGGAATATTCACATCCATCGGGCAAAAGAGAAGAGACTTAGCGAAAAAAGCTCCAACGAGACTACGACTCGCCTCTTTTTCTTCTGACGTGAAAAAAAGAGAACCCAGATATAATCGTTATGGCCTAGTTAACGTCACAACGGCTGTGTTATTGCTGCGGTAAAAAAAAGAGCCGATTCTAAAATGAAGTTCATTAATAATTGAGCGAGGGGTGTAATTTTAATTGATTTGATTGTATCAGAATTTAGAATGTGTAGGTATACAGTGGAAGGTTTATTTCGAATAATATAGAGAATTGCTAAAATGATGATGAAAATATAACATAACAGCTTTTTATAAATCTCGTTGAGTAATTATTTACTGAAGAAAATTATAAAATAGTGAAAATACCTCTTTTTAACAAATTAGTGAATAAAATGAAAATAAATGTTCGCAAAAAAACTCGGAGTGTTATAAAGTCGTTAAACACGAGCGGTGGTCGTTGCGAACTCGTGAAATATTCCGATGGACCGAAATAGTTGAGATCTATGGAATCGAGAACGAGCGGAACAAGATAATGTGCATACTCTAGTGCATACACGTATTATGTATGAGATTCGAGAATAGAGCAGAGAACCGCAAGTACGACGATATTCAAATATCTCGGTATCTTAGAATTTTCCGCATTAATCAACGAGGCAGAAATACCGAAGCCCAGACATTTTTCAGTAATTTTCATTGAAGAAGAAAAATCCAGCGTAATAAAATCTGGTTTTCAATATTCTTAAAAATTTCACTTTGAAATCTCTCTGCATATTTTAATTATAAATGATGAAATTATTTTAAAGCATACGTCTGTAAGCTTTTTCGACGAGAATTTTCTACATTATTTTTGGAAGCAGAAATATCAAAGTTCAGAAGTTTTTTCGAGTAATTTCATGGAAGAAGAAAACTTTTGACGAAAAATTCTGCTCAGTAGAGATGAATTTTCTCATTACTATTAAAAATGCTATTTTAAATTATCTTTTACAATTTTTAGATATAAATGAAAATAATATTTAACTCAAAATGACAACTGTTTTTTTTTCATTGCAACGAATTTACAAAATTTGCAATTATTTTTTCATACGTTAAAGAGTGTGCTTGTTTATTTTTATCCCAATTTATTTGACATTTCTCTCCGTCGCATTTCTATTTCCGAGGAAACAAGCCGTCTGCCACCCACCACCGATCGTTCGACGGAGAAAATAGCTTCTCGGAAGTCTCAAAAGGAATGCCATAAACGATTTATCAGTGGACGGAGCGAAAGCACGCGGGGAGTTCTCGATGGGAAAAAGGAGGAATTTTCGCTCGAGCCTCTGTGAGAAAAGAGCATTCGCTCGCGGAGCAGCGATCGCTTAATGAGCTTAGAGATTCGTACGTGCGGCTGGGTCACGTGGCGGGTTACGTACGAACGGGTAAACACCAGTCGAGCGAACGTATCCAATTTGCTGGCATTTATGTGACACCTAGGCCAAGTATTCTCAGCGACAAAGACGAGAGACGCGCGAGTTCGCGATTTATTTTTTATTATTTCGACTTTTTTTCGGAGGAAAGAAAAACAGACGAGAAAATATATAGAGATAAAAAGCGGAGCGAGGATAAAAGGAGGAAAATAAGTACCATCCTATTTGAAAAATCTGCATACCATTTGGAAGTGGAAGAAGCAAAAAAAGAAACCAAAATAAAATTGTATTTAGTTTTCATTTTTTACTGTTTTCCGTTTTTATTTTTTCTTTCTCTTTGGCTCTCTCTTTTTAACCATTGCAGTCTCTCAACTCTTTCCACTCGATGCTCGTATACTTTTTTCCTTCCTGAGGAAATTTATAAATCGCGGAAGGCTTTTTCTCGCTCACTGCCATTTTCCGTAGACTCGGAGGGCTCTTTTTGAAAGACGAGGGAAAAGGCATTGGGATTCACGGTGGTCGGGATTCCTGAAGCCTCGAGCGAGGAAGAAAGGGAGTTTGAAGAGCTGTTGCAAAGGCAAGAGAGAGAACTGTATACCTGTGTACATATAAATATATATATTATACGTGCGAATAAGAGAGAAGAGAGAGAGAGAAGGAAAAACAAAAACTAACAAAGGTAGAGCGACAGTGAGACGAGATAGTGAGAAAGGAGAGAGAACGAGACTCGGAGAGCTCGGTAATTAACTTCGTTCATTAGCTGAAATTGTTTAACGCACCTCCGACCACTCGCCTATTTATGCATGATATTCAACGACGACGGAGGCCTCCGAGAAGGCTTCGAGGGAAAAGGGGCGAGCACGAAACTCCAGGCTTACCTGACGCTATAACAGCGCTGCAGTCGAGAGAACCGCGTTTTACCTCTTGTCTTCTCGTTGCTACCCTTTTGCCTCTCAACCAACCCTTACTTTTACCTATTTACAGATAGATATTTTTATCTATTTCTTGGTAGATATGTATACTTCCATCGACACTCGTTGCACACTATTTTTTCAAATGTTTTCCTATATACCTTTCCCATCCCCGCCTTTTTTCCATTTACCGATTTTGATAAAATATTTATTAATCATATACTAAGAAGATAAACAAACACAAGACAATGAACAACTTCAGGAATTGCATTGTAGCGTTTGATTGTTGTCGTAACATTTGGATTGCGACACTTGGTCTTTGGTCTGGTCGAAAATACCCAAATCCGGCTCTGACGTCACAATGTAGGTCTGAATCAATTTGGAACGTCGGTGTTGGTCAATTTGGAACGTCGGTGTCTGGGCTGGTCATTTACAATCTGTTGACTGCATGTAACGGGAGTGATGTCAATCGAATCTGTGTTACATCACAACAAATTACAATTAAAAAGTCATAAATAAATATGTAAATAGTTTCATTGATATGAACAGTTTTACAAGAATTTGAATCATGCGTTATCATTTTGATGGAAAAATTGAGAAAAGATATATATGGCAATTTTTTTTTGTTGACTGTGAGAAAACTTAATCGAGTGTTCTCCTACATGTATAGATTTACGGGAACATTTAATTTCTTCTTTTTGGATTTGCGTGGTCATACATGGCGTGTGCCCTTTTAGAAATGAAAGGAAGAGAGGTTATGAGAAAGAGAGAGAGAAACAGATGGACGGAAAAAAAGGAAAAAGATTATGTATACTTTTTTCTATCTCATTCCATCTTTTTTCGTCTCGTATTCTCTCTTTCTCTCTCTTTCCCTTCGTGCCATTTCAAGCGTTTAATGTATTCGGTATTGTTATTCGGTACTCCCCTCTTGCCACTCATTAGGGAATCCGTTTGCGAGTCCCTGTTTTTGAACGTTCTATATTTACAATTCAATTTGCTTTGTACAACTGTGGAAGCTCGTCCGTCTCTCCACTTTTTTAACCCTCAGGAAACATTTTCCGCTGGCCATGCAAGGTCCGTTCCATTGGAAAAGTGGTGTTCGAAAATGACGATAAATAATAAATCGTCGATATTTCTAAAATTCATTATTTATCATTTCATATCAAAAACCAGTAATGTTAAATATTAAACATCGAAAATTGGCCAATTTTTTAATAATAATCTCACTAGATTTTCTACAATATTTTCAGGTATAAAAAAGCACTATTACACGGAAAAAAGAATTTTGTTGGATCAACAAAATTTTAGTTCCAGATACCAAATTATTTAGACAAATACGTTCAACAAAATAATATAGTTAATAAATACTAAATTATTTGGTAGAATAATTTTCAAAAATGACATGAAGGATTATTTCATAGAATCGGATATCTCGACTCAATCATAAAATATTTTGTTGTTGTTTCGAAATTTTTTGTCAAAATGTCAACGATTTTAGTTGATGCCGTAAAATGAACGGAAGAACAACTTTTTAACAGGTAAAGTATAACAAAATATTTATACGAATTAACTAAATTATTCATTACATCGTATGAAAAAAAGGTGAACACAACAAGATTGACGTTTGATACGTAAAATTTTTCCGCATGTGCTCACAGGAATCTGATGAAATGTTTGATCATTTGGACTGAAAATGTTGTCACGTGAATTAAGTTCTTATTAATAATCACAAATCCATTTGCTACGGTTACTAAAGAATATAATTGGTATAACTATTCTTTCTACCCATTCCGATATTAATTCTGTTTATGTAGATGAACATTTTGTGAAAATTATATAAATCGTTAGTTGTAATGATAGAAAATTGAATTGAACTGATAATAACAATCTTTGGAATGTCGTCACTAAAACTAAAGGAATCAAACATTTTGTTGGTTTAACCGATGATTTTAGTTGTTTTTGGGAGGAGGATGCTTTTTGGGAGGAAAATTTACCAAATATTTAGCTAAAATTATCGATTGCGTATTTCACTGTAAATAATATATTGTTATAAAAAGTGTAATTATGGTTAATCAACGAGACAATTTTGTTGGGACGCTCATTTATTTTGTAGTATCAACTAATTAAAAAAGCTCGATGACTGAATATTTCTTAAAGAGCGATCACAGCCAAGAAAGTTGCTAGATTGCATAAATGACGGATTTCTCTTTAAATGCTGAATAATTGTTCTTTAAAAAATTATGTGTATATTCCTTTTGATCAAGAGAATGGCGCATTGGCGAATGTTTCTGAAGACATTTTTATTCATCTATAAAATAAAATGAGCAAAAATCAGAGAACAGCTTTCTGGATGCAAATCGTCACCAAACCCCCGATTTTTGCTTATTTTGTTTTATTGATGATTACAAATGTCTCGAGAAACATTCGCCAAAGCGCAATTTTCTTGATCAAAAAGAATATATCATAATGTTTTAAAGTAAAATTATGCAACATTGAAGGAGAAATCCGTCATTTACGCAATCTGGCAACTTCCTTGGCTGTGATCGCTCTTTAAGAAATATTTAGTCATCAAGCTTTTTTAATTAGTTGATACTACAAAATAATTGAGCGTCCCAACAAAATTGTCTCGTTGATTAACCATAATTACACTTTTTATAACAATATATTATTTACAGTGAAATACGCAATCGATAATTGCATCTGAATATTTGGTCAATTATCCTAGAGGATAGTGCATCGAATTTTGCTCCAGGATAGTTTTATGAACCATATTAAATAGCTGAAAATTTTTACAAAATTTTTGTTTATTCAAATAAAAATTGAGTACAGTTCATGTTCATACAAATACATATTAAGAAGAACGATTATTGCGCATTAATCACATGTCAATCGCACTTATTCGTATGCAATATAGAGTTTTCCATTAGAATCTGAGCAAATATTTTGCGGATCATATGACCACAAATCTTGTAGAGCTATACATTTCCAAACATTTGTTTCATTCACTTCAAATGCGCTGTAGTGCCTGCTTAAAACTATGGTATCGAGCTCTTTATATATGAATAAAATTTTGCATTCATTATCGATAATGATATAAGAAATTTTTCCGAAAATAAGTGTTGTATTTTTTTCTTTAATCGTGATTGCCATTCCTTTATAGTATCTTATACCATTAAACTCGACCCAGGAATCAAATAAAAATTTGTATTTTATGTTCATCGGAAGTTCCTGTTTAAATAAACGATATTCTCGTAAGTCAGACACATTGCTTGTCATTTTTGGACCCCAAATCAATCTTTCAGGGAATCCCTTCTTCATTAAAAAAATATTCGATAGATAGAGTTGATGTTTGAGCGCCAAAGTATACGGTGCATTTTTCCGCGATGTTATAACTTTCGCTGCTTCTTTAATTTTTTTGTTTTTCGCTTCAAATCGAAAGCAAGACAGATGTTTTAGTGGACCCAGTTTCAACATGATTCTCGGATAATGGATTAAAAAATGATGCTTGGGTTTAAGAGGCTCATTAAAAATTTCTAAATATAAGCGGTGATGTTCGGAAATTAAAGTTGTCAATTGCCTCGTTGTTTTTTGCGTAAAACATGTACTCATGACGATAGAAATTATTTCGCGCAAAGTTAAATAAACCTCCCAAACGGGGTCATC
>JAPYYX010003362.1:0-11277 GCA_030522605.1 Cremastinae sp. B BG-2022a | reverse complement strand
CGATTTTCAATCCTTAATATCTTGACTTCTAGATGGTGAAACGTCTTGAAACTTTGCATGTCTCTTTTTAGTATTTCGAAGAAGGTTCCTTCAGTTTTTTAAAAGAATTGTAAGATTCATTTTTTATACGTACGTAGCAGCTCAAGGTCGTGTTAGATGACCTTGATTTTTGAGTATGTTGTTCTTGAACCAATTTACAACAACTTTCCCTAATAAACATAAGCTCAAAAACCGCATGCTACAGAGATAAACTATGACAAAATTCATTGATTCGACGACATCTATAGAACTACCTTAAAATAGATTACAGAACACGTAAATATAATCGTATTCAAATTTTTTTTGCTTTAACTACCAATAACAGTGCATGAATCTTCCTCCGGAGTTTTCTCTCTCTCATCTCGATTTCTCATGGTCGAATCCATGCCTCGAATATGAGACATCCGATTGGAGTGACGAGGCATGCCCTTCATAAAAGGAGGTGGCTGGGAGGGCGACAAATTTGGTTGATCGCCGCTCCAGTAGCCCGAAACCTGAAAAAAGTTGCAATCATTAATGAGCACAAATATATTCTTGTCATGCAACTCACGAAATCGTAAATTATGAAATCCAAAAGAAAACAATTAATAAGTCCTAAAGTACCTGATTGTACGATTGTGCGCTTGAAACCGAATTGTACGAGTAAGGTGACGGTGCTGGAGGGGGAACATTGAATCCTGGAGTGTTAGAAATAGTTGGAGCAGGAGGAACGACCGGGACAGATGGCAAACCTGTTGGTTTTCCATCTGGTCCCATGATCACTCCTGGTGGTGGCACTCCGCTCCATTCCCAAGATCCTCCTCCTGGACCCGTTGTATTCCACTGACCCCATTGGCTCCACTGATTCCAAGCATCTATCAAAATACAATAAAATGACAAAGTATAATCATAATATGCAAAAAATATATTTAATAATGAGAATGTTTGAAACTATTGATCTTTTTATTAACCCAAAATATATAGTTTTGAAGCCTCTAAACAAAATAAGTAGTCCTTTTGGTAAATATAAATAGATAACTGTTTATTCCACTGATTTCAAGCATGTATCAAAATACAATAAAATTTTAAAGTATAATCGTAGTATGCAAAAAATATGTTTAATAATGAAAATGTTTGAAACTATTGATCTTTTTATCAACCCAAAATATAATTTGAAGTCTTGAAACAAAATAAGTAGTCCTCTTGGTTTGGATAGATAGATAACTGTTTATTATACCAGGACTAAAGTTTTCCTTGAGTATAAAGCAAAGGTGTATGACATAATTATTATAATCGTATGCTTACAATTAAGAAGGAATTGTACCTATTTTTAAAATTGCAAGAAAAAGTTAAAATTTTGTAGACTTGTTTGAAAACGGCTAAAAAATTCTTGTGCCAAATTTGAAAATGATTCATGAGATTGGCTTTAAAGCTATGAACTTTCAAACTTTTAAAACTTAACATTGGGTCTTGTAGGAAATTCATAAAACGTTCTAAACATAAACAAAAAAAGGTACTTACCATCTCCGTAAACATTTTTTTTTAATGAGTGTTCAATGCTAATTTCAAAATTTGAAAGCATTTCACTAAAATTTTCTATTTTCATTGTTTAAACAATGTCAATACAATTAATAATCGGAAGTTGTTAATCGTTATTGTAGCTAATACAGAAAAAATTCAGAACCTTTTCATAAGAATAAAAAATAAAAAAAATCGCAAATTTTCGGTCTGAACATACTTTTGACATGGACTGTACCTACCATTCCTTTTTAAATTAGTTGAATTAAATTAAATAAAATTAACCCTACATCGGTGACCTTATTTTTTTTTGACCTATTGCGGTAACCTGGAGTCATCAACGACCCCAATTTTCAAAAATTCATTTTAAGATAGTCCTATCGCTGGTGGGGGGATTGAAATTTTGTACCTCGTTTTTCTTACATTTCAAGCGAACTAAGCATTTAAATTCATCAAGAAAAGTTGTTGCAAATCGCCTAAAGAACAACATACTCAAAATTCAAGGTGATCCTGCATAAAGTTTATTTGTCATATTATAAACAAAATCGTAACAATTTTTTTCATTAGATTTTCTAAAAAACTAATCGAAGCTCCTTGAATTCCGTACAAAAACGTGTGGAAAATTTCAACAGGCCTTATCGACGGAAAAATCGAGATACTCGTCGTTAATATCGTGATATTTAACACGGGCTCTTACGGAAAATTGTGAAAAATTACGACTTTCAAGAATAAATATCCGATTTCCAGCCTGTAACAGCCCCTCAAATTTTACACACATGTGCATATGGCATCAAAAAATGTTTGTGCAAAATTTTAACGAAATCTAATGGAAAGTGCAGCAGCGACAGGACTACCTTGATGCAGAATCACGTAGGCTTACAGCTATTTTTCTTCAAGTACGAAAAGTTAGTAAAAAATTAATTAAAAGGATAAAAAACTTGAAAAATTTATAAAAATAAGAATTTGCAGCATCTCCTGGGGTGGTCAAAGACCCCAGGTTACCGTTCTAGGGTCAATCAAACTGTATACAAAGATAACGATAGCTATTTTGAATGGAAAATGTTTGAATGTTTACCCGAGCCGCTGATATTCGGTGCTGGAGGTGCCGGAGGTACATCGTCATCTTTGGAATCGACGTCCATAGGGGCTTCACCACCGCCGTCACTTGGCAAATCACTGCTGCTCAGTGAAGGCGGTGGTGGAGCCGGTGGCACAACCGTTTCTTTCATCTTAATCCATTGTTGAGCGAGTGCTGCCCAATCCACTATGAATAATAAACGATAAAACCACGTTATTTATCTCTCAGAATATTTAATTTTCATTTCAAATGTTTTTTTTTAAATCTAATTTTTCCTATATTTTAGGTTGTTTTTTTTCATTCTCTACAGAACGCAAAAAAAAATTACCTTGATCGTTGCTTATATTTTGATAAGTCAATGGATTAAGAGCCCACTGGGTAGGATAATCCTTACCCTCAAACATTTCTCTGTTCATCTTCATCTGCGCTCATAGTATGGATTCGACGATCGGGCAAAAGAGTATGACGGTCATTGTTGGAGAAAAGAAAAACAAAAATGGATAATTCGTTATGAACGCGATTCGTCGCGTCGTCTCAAAATGGCATCTATGAATGGCTGAGTTTTATAAGGAATAAAAAACTTTCCGAAAATAGCAATTTTCGGTAAAAAAGTACGGCAGGACGACCTATACGTGAAAATTTAATATGTACTCACGGAGAATGTATCATATCACGTTTTTATTATTTTCTTCACGATCAATTTTCCGGCCTTCCCCTTCCATTTCCTTCCGACCCGACAAAATATCAGACCGTTTTTTTTTTCGTTTCCGCTCGTTAGATTAATTTGGTTAATATATTATTGAAAAATTTTCCTTTCCGGGCTAAATATATAGAGCAGCAGCAATATTTTATTCAGCGTGATAAAAAGAGCAGCTCGCGGCGTTGTTCCGCATATGTACTTGTCCACGAATGAGAGTCGTCACAAGGCAATTGCACGAGCGCAAGAGAGACGAATGCAAAACAGATTTACATTTTTCCTGCGAAGCGCTGAATATTTTAGAACAAACAAAAATTACACATTTTTTTATATTCTAAAAAGAGCGTCGCGTGATTTCTTTCTTTGAAAATTCTATTTTTTCACAGAGAAAAATGTGCAGCAAGTTTTTTATCGAGTGCACTCCGGCAATTTTTAATTGGTAAAATAACCAAGAGAACTTTTATGCGGTCGGTCCATCGATAGTTGCAAAAAATTTCTTCCGAGACGACTGTTGATAACAATCGCAATTACACGCAATGTTACCAACGCAAAACAAAAAAATCGAATTGTCCACACTGTTCCCCTTCCGTAGTGCGAACAGGCGATAAAAGGGGAAAAAACGAACTTCCCCTTCTCGTCGATTGTTCTGTCACAAGACCACGTATGTACGTGTAATTTGTGATTTTACCCTGTCCCTGGTGGCCCTGTGGTCGACGTATTCGTAAAACTAGCCCACCGGTCGTGTTCCACCTCCGCGAGGAATTAAATAGGGTTAGCCGTCGAGATGACGTAACGGGTTTTATCGAATTATCATGATATATGCACAACATACGACGGTATAACGACGATAAACGAGACTCGCGAGTGTTCGGGATTTATTTACAATTCTGCTCCGTCACTACAAAGCGCTGAAAAGTTTCGTATCCACGAGTCCGCGGGACTGTCGAGCTCTACGTTTTTCTCGCTGATTATTTCGTCTGTTTCTTCTAGTCTCGTGCTCGAGATCTCATATAATTTGTCCACTGAAAATGGACAGCAACAAAGATGAGGCTGATCGGTGCACCGCGCTCGCCGAGCGTTTCTTGCTCGAGAAAAAATTTGACGAGGCTGAAAAATTCATAAGAAAGGCTCTCAAGCTCTATCCCACTAAACGTACGGAGGGTGAGTTATCGAAAATAATGTCATTTTTCTTTGTTAAAAATTTACTCTGTGTAAACAGTGATTTCGAATTCTCGGTTATAAATACGTATTCTGCATGGTACCAAATGCGTTTTTTTTCACCTTTGATTAAAGGATAGAGAAAGCAGCATTTAAAATCTTTAAGTATTGATTAAAATATTGTTCTAAGTACGATTGTTTTTAGCCATCAGCTGTTCAATTGACACTTCAACGACTAAATGTTTAAAAAACATTTAATGATATGAGAGATAATGATATTAGTGGAAGATTTATTAAATAATTTCCTAGCAATTTATCAAGTAATCATTAACAGATCTATTGGCTCGTATATCGATACAAGAAAAACAAAATAAAAAGAGCATCTCCGGAACCTTACTCTGTATAAACTGTGATTTCGAATTCTTGGTTATAAATACGTATTCTGCATGGTACCAAATTCGTTTTTTTTTACCTCTGATTGAAGAATATAGAAAGCAGCATTTAGAAATTTCAAGTATTCATTAAAATATTGTTTGCGAGTATCTGAATGTTCTTTTTAGTCATCAGATGTTCAATTTACACTCCAGTGACTGTAAATATTTGAAAAACATTCAATGATATCAGAGCTGTATAATAGCGGAAGATTGCTTAAATAATTTCCTACCAACTAATAATTATTCAAATATTTATTAACAGATCTATTGGCTCGTATATCGATACAAGCAAAACAAAATAAAAGAGCATCTCCAGAGCCTGAAGTCAGAAAACGGCATTCATCATCTAAGGAGGGTCTGAATGGCCAAGCGACGATTGATTATTCCAAGGACCAGATAGAATCAGTTAAAAGGTCAATAAAAAATTTAATTTTTGCATTATATTTTGATAAATTAATTTCGATGTATTTTTACTCAATGTCTGTTTATAATATTTTTTAGAATAAAAAAATGCAAGGATTATTACGAAATTCTGGGTGTGGGAAAGGACGCTACAGATAGCGATATAAAGAAGGCCTACAAAAAATTAGCATTGCAGCTTCATCCAGATAAAAATAAAGCTCCTGGTGCAGCAGAGGCATTCAAAGGTAATAAATAAATGATAAAATAAAAGTTATCGAAAAAATCAACATGCTGAACAAAAAAACGTGTATGTTAGATCAGCATACATAGAAAGTGAAATCAATTTTGTCAAATAAGTTAATTTCTCAATCTTTTGTTATAAAAAATGCATCTACAACTGTTTCTCTTGTCTCCTGTAGGGAACTAGATTGTTAATTTTTATTTATTTAGTCCTTTGTAAGGCAATTTTTCAAATATCTAAAATTGCTGAAACTTTGAGTATTTGTATATTGTATAGTAGTTGTATGGTAGTAAGATTCGTTTTGCAGATAAAAGATTTTTTTGCAACATTTTTACAATTTTCTATTTTTTATTAATTCGTTTTTATATAATTTGAATTTTGGAGTAGTCTTTGTTCTCATTTTTGCAAAACTGTGCAGTGCTCGTAACTTGTACTCAACATTTTGTAATTTTTTAAAAATTCGTTATATTTTAATTCCATTCTGAATTAATAATACAATTAATAACAATTAATAGTAAATATTCACTCATCACTTATACTAATCTGTACCCGAGATTAGAAAGTGGACCTAATTTTTTAATTTCTTTAAGCTATTGGAAATGCGGTTGCAATCCTCACTGACGTTGAGAAACGTAAGCAATATGACATGTATGGCTCTGAGGAGGAACGTATGCAAACTGCGTATTCTCGGCAGACTCACACGCATTATAATTACACCCGAGGTTTCGAAAGTGAGTGAATAAACCTCCAAATAATCTGTCCAAATATGAACCAAACGTCGACACTTTGCAACTTTTATTTTATGTGTTTGTTTATTTATTTTTTTAGTGGACATCACAGCTGAAGAATTGTTCAACATGTTTTTCGGTGGAGGTTTTCCACAGCAGGAAGTTTACATGCGTCGCGGAGGTCGATGGATGCGACAAAATGAGCCTCAGGCTTATCAGAATCATCCTCAGGTAAAATATTTACTAAATATGTTTTCATCATAACAAAGAGATCTTATGTTATCCCGATTATACATTTGTTTTATCTTTTCCCAACAGGCAAATGGACATACGGCCTTCCTTCAAATGTTGCCTGTACTTTTACTCATAGTCTTAACGATGATGAGCGGTTTTTTCATATCTGATCCTGTATACAGTTTACACTCTAACGCGTTAGTATTTCTTATAAGAAATATTATTTTCTTCTGAAAATACCTGGAACGCAATAACAATAAACAAGTTTAATTTTTTATTCTGAATTTTGTTTTCCTTGAATTCATATTTAAGTTACATTATTTAAAAGCAAAAGTTTCAAGCACGTGAGACGACTTACTTTTCTTTCTGTTTTAATGACGATACTTTTGCAGAAAATACAATGTTCATAGAACAACCCGAGAGCTCAACATTTCATATTACGTAAAGGAAAACTTCCATACTGAATATCAGGACAATTTGAAAAGGTTAGAGATGATGGTCGAGGAGGACTATATGAACACGATTACTCTCGCTTGTTCCAGGGAAAAAAAATACCGTAAGTTACAAAAATTTGCATCTTGAATAGAAGTATATTATATACCTCTCTGCAAAAAGTATATTTTTGATCCACAGTTCGAAAAACAAATTTTTCAATTTCATTTATTCTTTTTTCTCTCCAATTCGTAGGTGAGGCAATGGTTTGGAAAGCGAAAACGTTCAATGAACAAGAATCTCTTCAACGAGCCAGAAGTTTAGATACGCCTTCGTGCAGAAG
Source organism: Cremastinae sp. B BG-2022a (assembly GCA_030522605.1). Lineage (NCBI taxonomy): Eukaryota > Metazoa > Arthropoda > Insecta > Hymenoptera > Ichneumonidae > Cremastinae sp. B BG-2022a. The sequence continues at coordinate 3,994 of JAPYYX010003362.1, read as the reverse complement.
ATTCGCAGAGCTACGAGCGAAAGCAAAACGGCCGATTGATGAATTATGAATGAATTATAAAAATAGATTGGTGTGCAATATGTATGTATTTACACCCAAAGAAAATTTATCGGAAGAACCAAGCCAACAAAAATCATAAATAAATTTAATATCGAGCAACGAACAACCGAAAATCCATTTCGATTGTTCGGTTTTTTCATTACCACGATAGCCAATAAAAATCGATTCGGCTTTTCGTAATCTTAAAAACAATTCATTTTTCTCGTTATGTCGAATAAAACAAATTGATTGAGAAAAGTGTATTTCCAAGACCTTGTAATGCTCGAAGTTCAAAGCATGATTAATTTCTTGCAAAAAAAAATTATTCATAGTATAAATATCTTTCGTTGCGTTCCAACGATACAAATTTAAATTTTTCACGTATTAATCATTTGCTTGGTTACGAAAACTAGATGCACTTATTTATCAGACTTGCGTTCCTCAATTTTCTGTAGGATTTAGATTCGAACAACAACTTTTCAAGTCTCGATCACTGTCCCAAAATGTTGAAGAAACTCTTGACTACACGTGTGGATATTAGTTAACATTTTTTTCTGTCTGGTTATATTCTTCAACACTATTAAAGAACAATTATCATCATACTATTAAAAATGAAGTTTGCGTAGATTTTGTTCTTCATTCTATATATATCACAAACTATAGTTAGGAAAATCAATATGATTCGATTTGATAAAAAACATTGTTAAAGTTCATCGAGAAAACAAAAACCACTCTCACTCGAAGGGGCGAAGAAAGAGAAGAGTTCTGTTACACCCCGCAATTGTTATTATTTATTATACATTTTATTCATAGGAATAATACAACAAAAATTAAAAACGTATTTCGTTTATCACATGTTGATAACATAATATACATAGAAATGTTTTTTGCGTTAATTTCAACGCACATGCTTCGATTTTTTCAACCCTTTTTTTCTTTAACAAAAAATGTGTACTCAGCTTGCACACTTCTCATTGACGCGTACTTTACAAGTAACATTCCATACAAAAAAGTGTATAACTTACTGAAGTTCACGTAATGTTAATCTTTAAAAACAATTACTGGTTGTGAGATAAATTATTCTTGATTTATACAATGAAACAAATGTGGAACACATACGGGATTTTTTTTAATTTTAAATACAGCTCTCAGTGCTGTTCTGACAATTTTTTTCATTTCGTTACACTCGAAAGAACGAAATTGTACGTAAATCGAAGGATGAACAATGTTGCATATTTTTTTTAATGTACTTGTACTAATGGCGTGTATTTTTTGCAAAATCATGCTCGACCACTTTCTTTTTTTACCTTGTTTTTGTCATTTTACATTCAAATTCGAATGGATTTATATTATTCGTTTGTTATCTTGAATTGCTTTTTGGTTTTCTCCGTCGTTATTTTCATTTTATTAATTTTATATTTTATGACGTTGAAAAAAGTATATTAAAATTGAATTTCGATGAAAGGTATGATGGAATACTTTTTGTTGAACAATTTCCCAAGCATGAGACTCGCTTTTTAGCTCATTTGAAAAAAAAGTCCAAAAAGTTATGGAACTAGCTCCGAGAAGCTTTATAAATTGATGTTGGAAACATAAGGCATAGTGAGCAACGTTCGACAGTATTTGAGTGAATAGAAAATAATAAATTCGTAAATTATAGTAAATTGTGTTGAAATATTTTAGTCTGGTAATGAAGTGTGGAGTTGTAATTCGTAAATAAAAAAAAATTATGTGCATTTTATTCATAATATTTTCGGAATTCGTCGTTATATTGCGACAAATTATTCATTATTACAAAAAATTAAAAAAAAATTTGAGTTAGCGAAATAAAGTGTTGATAAGCATTGACTAAATGAGTATTCGAAGATGTCGATCTGTTTCATTCTTTAGTTCCTTGTATTTTGGTAAAATAAAATTATAGAATTATGATGGCATTATTACCGATACAAAAATTAAATTTTTAAATACAAACAGATTGAAATTAAAAAAACATGAAAATAGTTCTTTTGACTCTAGATTGTGTTTATTTGATAATAAAAATTATGAAATAAAAAAATTACTACCACTCCAAATTATCGCGTTTAATTCATAACAAAATGTATACGGTAATTAAAGATATCATGAAATTATTAAATTCTGCAATGTCAGAGCTGCAATAGAAATCTCATAACTGAGTGTTTCTTGTTATTTATTTTTTCATATCTCCACGATTTATAATAGACTATACATCAAATATTTGCTGTTGGTATTTTGGGTTCGTTTGCTTTCGATACTCCGACTATACTCCTATCAACTTTCGATTACAGATTAATTAGATCGCATAACTAATCTCCACATGCTTTCAAGAACAATATCAAGAAAGAACCATCGACGATATGAATTTTACCACTGGCTTATATTTTTAAACTTCGCAGTTCGAGGGTTCGGATAGTGTGAATATTTAAATTATCAGTCCCTGCGGTTTTCTTACAGTTTAAATTATTCTCTCGTCGTTGATCCATCACGCTCCGACGAGATGGCTACGTGCTACTTCTCATAAACGACCAATAAGTCCGCTACTTGTGTTTAAATAACATTTACAACTAACAAGCAGTACGTGTGTCAAACCTTTCGTTTGCGCAATTTAGCTTTAACTTCCTTGAGCAAAATATCAAAGGTGTTTTCCTCTTCGACTTTTATCAAACTCCTGGGAGGTCCTAAAGAATTATTCAGTGAACTGCCAGCCATGCCGTCTGCAAACATAGAATATTTATTTAATTTCTTTTTATTTAGAAAGTATTTAATTGGGACAGTTTAATTTTATTTTTAATTAAATTTATTTATTCACGTTAATAATATTTATTAATAATTTAAATTTTTCGTATTATAAGAAAAGTTAACATCAATTTTTTACCTAAATCTGCATATTTAACTTTGCAGAAAGCTCGACGTCCTCCGAAGGACAAATCATATCGAGGTAGAGATGGATCATCGTTACCATGTTCAACTGCCTCATACGCGTCGTTTTTGTATGCGAAAGTTACGAACCCATAATTATCACTGGAAAATTATTCAGATTTTCATAAACTATCTCTAAAAAATCAACATATTTTTTTCCTATTGTAAAAATATCTCACCCATGTTCCCGAAAATGTACACTAATATCGAGAACTGGTCCAAAATTTTCGAATCTTCGTCTAAGATCTGCTTTTGTCGTATTTTCGTCCAAACGTCCGACGTAAATGACGCGACGTTCCTCCATCTGCCTCTTTTTTTCCTTGTGGTACCAAGTATCGTATTGCCTTCTGTACGAACTGCGAGATGACCTGACAAGAAAAAACGTTCATTGAACAAAATTTAAAAAAAGTTTTCTCGAGTTAGTCAAATTCACGTAATACATATTTAACGTGGAATCTCATTTCTGCGGTGAAGATTAAGGATGTACTGGAGATAATTCAAAACGGTGATAAAAATCTAAAAATTTGACCAGACACTGATAATAGAATTTTAATGCTTGTGTGCAAATTTCAACTCAATTCACTAAACCGTTCAAAAGTTATAACAAATTGAATGTTATAAGTATTCGAAAATATAATAAGTTATAAATATCGAAAAACGGTATAGTTACCTGTAAATTTTTCCTCATGATGTTTAAATATTAAAGAATCTTTATGCCAAATTTTATCAACTTGTACTAAACAGTTTTTGAGAAATTATCCATTTATGTTATAATAAAACGAATTTTCCTCTTTAAAAGTACTTAGAAATTGATTAAAACGATGAGGTCTTGTTGATATTTTTTTTCTACTATCAGTACACATAAAAAAATTAATAACCGAGTTTAAACAATTTTGTCTAAAATTTTTGTTTTTAATTGTTAAACAATAAATAATATGAAAATTGTTAATAAAACTTTAGCAAGCTATCGAGTATCATTGTAAATAACATGATACAAAATTGCAACTTTCTAACAAAA
>JAPYYX010003361.1:0-11278 GCA_030522605.1 Cremastinae sp. B BG-2022a | reverse complement strand
TTATTTGACCGAAAAAAAAAAAATTTTTTTTTGACCAAATTTTTGAGGGGGGCCGTCGTGCCCCGCGGGGGCCGTCGTGCCCCACCCTCCCCTACATATGTATCTATACTCACATACGCACATGTACATACAATATATGACGTATGCATGTAATCCCACTCTCTTCTCATCGCCTTGTATTGAATTTGTGGAATATTTATAGTTTAAGGTAGTTCATGCATAAAGCGCTTTTCTTCAAACGGTTTTATTGAAATTTTGCAAAAACCTTCTTTGACGTGAGCCGCATACGTGTGTTGAATTTTAAAAGGTTATCCTCCACGTAGATATCGAGATATTTTTATTTTTAATAATCACTATTCTCTGTTCTCTCCCAAAAGAGCACACTGTTAAATTGTATTGCGATTTTCGATCCTAAATATCTTGACTTTTATTCCAGATATAAAGAAACGTTTAGAAATGTTGCGTGGCTCTTTTTAATGCTTTCAAAGAAGTTAGTTTTTAGTTTTGAAGAAAAATCTGACGAAATTTTTATTTCACGACTTTCATATGTATGTATTATGTATGTTCATACATACATACGTAGCGATTCGAGGTGAAGTTAGATGACATTGATTCTCGAGTATGTTATTCTTGAGTCAATTTGCAAAAACTTCGCTTAGTAAACATAAGCAGAAAAAGCAGACGCGGTAGAAAGATAAGAACTGAGAACATTTTTTTTTAATTTAGCTGTAATGCGTGAACTACCTTAATGTATGCGATCGCTGAATGAAAGGACGTGTGAGTAACGGACATTTTTTTTCGCGAAAAAAAGACACTTTGTAAATAAAATAAGAGCAAAAGTAAATACTATTAAAAAACGGAGAAACGAAAAATCTCTTTCAAGAGAGAAAGAGAGCAAGAGAGAGAGAGAGAGAGAGAGAACATTTCGTAAATGCGAAAAAAGAATTAAATTATTTATATAAATGTGTGAATGGTTGCGTGGAGAGTAATCATCGAATCAGATAATTGTTGATATATGAAAAACCCACTTGATGAATTACTGAAAAAACATTGTGTCAAAATAATGAATAAAATCGAGAGTATCCAAGAAGCGGATAAACATGTGATACACCGAATACAATTGATTCATGATATTTGGACTAAACGCTTTACCTTGTTATAAAGTACAAACTTGAAATAATACGGCGGATTAACGAACGGCAAATTATTCTAATAATAAAACAGTGTTCAAATTCCTGTACGTCGTCCTGCCGATTCTCATTCAAGCGATTATTGTACATACATACATCCATGGATGCGGTTAAACGACGCATATGTATATAATAAAGGTTAAAGCTATTTTCTGGCAAGCTCAAGACGGAAAAAGACAAGTCGAGATTTTTTTTACAAAATTCGCCAAGCCAAACTTTTCAGGATATACATACATATATGTAGAAACATAAATTGATCAAACTTCGATCACAACCTGCCCTTTTGTATATGTATAGAATTTCGCACCTTACTTCATTATATATTCTATATTTTTATCTTTATTATGTATATTTACACATATTTATATTATTTTGTGAACCATATTGCGGGAATTCTTTGTGGAATTCTTTGTGTTTCGCCAGGTATGGAAAAAATCCATTCCGAAGAAGATGCTTTGATATTATACATATAGTAAAATTTGTTCATACTTGAATGTTGAACTCCATCAAACAAATTTCTTTCAACAATCTATTTCTCGTCGCTTTGAAAAAAAAAAAAAAATTATTTTTAATAATTAAAATTCTGGTCTAATATACCTTTGTGTAAATTTAAATTTAATACCTATTGATGTTATCCAATTAGTTTCTATATGTTTGTAGTATAAATTCTCATCTTTTATCCACTTTTTTGCGAAATATTCGAGTATAAAAAAGAACATTTAAAAAAGTCTCATTTACTGCGCCACGTATACATACATAACAACAACATACAATTATAGACTAGAATCTTACTTTTTATAAAACGGATAAACATCTTTGAATTATTTCTCGTTAATTATTGACCGATTTTTGCAAAAAGTACTTTCAACGTATATAGAATTTATCATCGAGCCTCTTTTCTTTCGAAAGAAAATTACTCTCGAGAAAACTTTACTCGTTCATTTTAACGGACTCGTGAGTTCTACACATATTGCTGATGTGGGAAACAAGTCTGTGTATAAAAAAAAAAAATTGGGACAATGAATTTTTCTCAAAGGTAGTTCGATCGCAAACATTATTTTTTTACGAAAGTTTTGAAAAAAACATCCCAAGTTCTGAATAAAAAAATTAACAAAACGATTAAAAAAAAGTAATTCTACCGTCTAGTTTTTTCATTATTTTCGATTTTTCAAGTTTTGTGATTCTTATTCCATTTGAATGTTAATCGCTGTGAAAAAAATACGTTTTTCAGTATAACTCAAAAACGGTTTTTTTTTACCATTCTCATCATAGAAAAAAAGGAGATGTTAGAGTAGTTTCTAACGAACATTTTAGGGGAAAAAAATGAGCTCGATCTACCGTCTAGTCTTGAAGAATAAAATTATTCAGTGAAAATCATACATTTATTTCAGTGAGGGAATTTTGAAGGTTCGCAAAATGGCAACGCGGAAATTCCATAAAATATACCCACCATATTTATTTCTTTTCCATCGATGAAAATTTTAACATTTCTTAAAATTAATTCTTTAAAATTTGCAAAAAGCCCCCTCCGCCGCAGGTTTATACGGTACCCAGCGATCGAACTATACCTTAATGTAAAGTGAATAAGATTGATTAAAAATTGTCATTTTTTTTTAAATTCCGATTGGTAATATTCGTACTTTGCATTAGTTCTCGATTGCTTTGCGTGCACTAATTGCCTGATAGAGTGCGCACATTGACTAGAAAAGGAAACAAAACCTTAATAGAGAGATAGAGATCGGAATGAACAAAAAACTTCTCGAACACCGAGTATCGTGCTTTTTTTCGCTTTGCTTTTTACAACTCTCGTTGAGTCCTTCATCGTGGCAGTGGTTTAATGAGAGAGCGAAAAAAAAGAACGAAGAACCTCTTTCCCATCTCGTTTGTCCTTCCTCTCCCGTTTCCCATTCCTCTCCTTTTTGTTGCCATTTACCGTTCGGTTTTTGTTTAGCCGTTACGAGCGTTCGCGGGCATCAAGAATCGATCGTCATTGTCTCTCATCTGGCAGTAATTTTTTTATCGTTGCCCCTTCCTCGAACGATGCCGCCGAGTTGATCAGACGAGTTTTTTCATCGTATCGGTTTGTCTCTACTATAACGCAACTCGTCGCCTCATTGTCAATCGCGGACGATTCTTCTTCTTCTTCTTCTTTCTCCCCTTTTTCTTTTTCACTTACTTCTATCGTTAAACTTTCAACTTCGCTCTCGTCAGTTTTTTCATCGTCGCTCGTATCACGCGCGTGATACTCAACCAGCTTTGCGTACCTGTAATCAAAATTTCACTATGAGATAACTATTCCCAAGCCAAAATGGTTCGAAATCTATCCACGAATTACATTTAATTTTCTAATGTTTTCCATTTATTTACGATCAATGTGTATATTCTTTAAAAAATTTGTAAATGCATTTTTTTCACTTGAACCGCGAGTGATGATAAATATCTAATGAGCGAGGTAAGCACGTGCAAATCGGCGAAAAGCAAAAAGGACCGCGAGAATCATAAATAAGTCGTTCTTATCAGAATTTTCAGAAAAATAGAGCAGGCTTTCTTCTCTTATTTCTATGCCCAATAAGGATAATCTCGATCAGTATTTTTATCGAAAAATCTCCCTTCTTTTTATATGTATGTATATTAGAGATATTTCAGTTTAATCGTATTGTATCCTATATCACGTTTAATTCGGTCAATGAATCTTTGTCTGATGAAAATCTGATTATTATTATTATCTTATGGACTTATCGTTGAATAACTTTATTTCTATTAAATTGTATACATATGTTTCTACATATAACGAAATATATGTATATGAATGCCCGTCCCCGTTGAATACGGAATCTCCGAAAGCATTTTATAACGTGTGTAAATATGCATGCGCATATTACCTAACGCTGTATCAGACTGGAGTGGTTCGTCTGAACGTTTCGTGGGGCCATTCGGGTGCTCTGAGCGGCGGCACGGGTGGCGATGGAAAGGAAGCTTCGAGATCGAAAGTTACGAATTCGTGCTGGATGCTTGGACTCGATTCGTCCTGAAGAACATCCGCGGTTGTACTTACCTAAAAGAAGAAAAAATACGAGAGTAACTCCGAGTATGAAAATTGTTGTATAAATAAATCAAATGAAAGATGCATTTTTTTGCATTGGGAAGATGAATAAGCGTATAGATAATATAATAATAAATAAATGAATGAAGAGAAACGAACCGTCTGGTTGGTCAAGTCTCGCGGGAATTGTCTCGGATACTCGTGATAATCGAGACTAGGCGGCGGTGGCAGGAATTCATCAAAGTCGACATGATCGACGGAATCTCTTCCAAAGAAATAGCGTTTCTGATGTCGCTCGCATATGAAACTTCCAGCTGGAGTATTGCCCGTTCTGTGTAAATTTTCATGTCGGCGTACATAATTGCTCAGATGATAAACATCCTACGATATAGAAAAAGAAAATTATCGTCAATATGATGCCGTCGAACAGGTGGAAAAAGAGGAGAGAAAAGTATTTAACGCGGAGTTGGTATACATACATACATATGTACATACATATATGATGTTTAATTCTCATTTTTTTCGGCAAGAGAATAGTAAAGCGATGAGGGATGAGGCCGCCGCGAGCGGATGAGCATTCGCTCGATGATATGATGCGTGTCCGAGCGGCTATACCACATGCATGGGCTTAACTACTGAATTCTCGCAGCAGCTACCACACGGAACTCACGGGAATATAAATTTTCGCGACTTGGGAACATGCCGAACGTGATACGCGACGAATTTTTTATTCCTCGTTCTTATTCTCATCTCCCTCCCCTCCCCTTCTCTTCGCATATTTCCCTTCTCAACGTTATATAGGTATACACATATGTATGTGTGTATATTAAAATTGGATTCAACGATGAAAATCCTTTTTCGTGAGAGATGAAAGAAAATTTGAAAACGTCTCGTATTGTATTGTATATGTATATAATAAAACTCATGATATCTCATTGCATGGGACTCGCCTCGCAATTTTTGCGTCCGTGATCTTTCGTCTCGTGGTCCCCCTGGTGCCAGGATATATACAAAAATATGGCAGAAGTTCCTGCGACTTCGGTTGTGATGAAACCGCTGACGTAGAGCAAAAAGGAAAAGCCGTATCGGTAGGTGAACGGCGGACCCTGAAAATTCAAAATCTTTCACTGATGACAATAATGAGAGAAAATTTAGCATCAGAGCTCTGTTGTATAATCGTTTGTAAAAGTGAATGAATTGCGGAGAAAAAAAATGAAGAAAATTTTGTAACGCATCTTCTCAATCACTCATCCCGCTTCATTCTCTGACCGAATAATCATCTTCTTCACAAGTATCTAGTATTTTTCTTTTTTGTTTGTTTGTTTATTCTTTCTCTTTATTCTATACGTAGAGTATACATACGTATATCTTAATTAATCCTTCTTTTTGAGAAGAAAAAAAAAGTCAATAAACGTTTCCTGATGGATGAATCTTTTTCTTCAGCTTGCATCATGCATCAACAGACTTGAAATGAAGATGAGTTGTATAAATAATTAAGCGTTTCAATTATTTCCTCTTTTGTTTTCATAAGAAAAGTGATAATTTATGTTCCACCTGAAAAGAGGATCTTGGTCGCAATTTGCTCCCGACTTCCGCTTTAAAGACAGATATGTACATGACCATTCCAACCAACATCAGAAGACCTGTTGATTCAAAGAAATAGCAATAAAAAGGTGTCTCGCGATTCTTTTCGAGACTCAAATAAAAAGGCCGCAAGTGAAAAATAATTATATTGATTGACTTACCGCAGACCGTGAAGACTACGCCGGCCACGAAAACCCAGAGCCGATGGCGCGGTCTCGTTACATGCGCCGTGATGTAACAAACTTCAGCTATCACGAGAAGCAACGTCGATACGAAGAAAAATATCGCCGACTTTGTAACTGCATCTGAAGAATTTTTATTATTCGAAGGAAACAATAAAAAATAAATATACAACTAACATAAAGCAAAAAAATAGTATTTCCAGTCTCGTGTGTGGAAAATATTGTTAACATGATGAAAGTAAAATACTTTAAACTCACATGGGATCGCCATCGTTGAGTCGCTTGGATCGGGACTATATTCCTCGTTAGGAAAATAATCGATACTGGAACACTCGTACTGCATGCGAGAAGCTGTAAAAATTATGAACGCACTTTAAAATACAAAACGAAAATCTAAGATAGTTCTATTGAATAATCACATCAGCGCCATATAGTATATGCGGAGATTAAGATAAAATGCAATTAATTTATGTATTATTAAAAATGCGTTCATTTAAACGTAATCATTAAAAGCAGAACGCGTGCATGCTTGAGCGATTTCCTGAAAAAATTACGAATTCGCAAAAGTTTGAAATTTGAAATGAAAGAAAAATCATTGTTTTCTCTTCATTGTTATTTATTTTTTCCTTCTCGCGATTATTTTTTCTTTTTTTTCATCCGTCAACTCGGCGTATATTGGACCACTCTCACCATTCGCCATGAGGAACGTGCACGCACGCGTCGTTCCGGAAGTGGTCGTTGCGGTTGCAAATACGAGGCTGCAGGGAAAATGATTCTTCTTTTTCTCTTTTTACATTCCTCCAAACGAGCTTGAACGATGCGCAAATCTCGCGGTGCATCAGGAACGCGTGTTACGAATTCAGAAAATGTGCTTAACACATTCGAGAACATTTTTTCAACGGAGAAAGACACAAATATTAGGATTTAGCTCGCTAATTTTGCCAAAAAGAACATCCAAGTAAAACTCAATGTTTATAATTATTTGAAAAAACACATGAAAAGTTAATAGGTATACCAGCGATGTGAATGAAACGTGTTTTTCTTTTTTTCTTTTCTGAGAATGATAAAAAAATATATTTTTTCTGGATATTTTGATAAATTCACAAAGATCTCTGTTTTTAGCGATTTGATGGAAGGGAACGAATTCCGAGTTGGCGAGAGTGAAACGCTCATTTCCGCCAGGAGCCGGAAGTCTACCACATTGCCTCCCTTGAACGATCGAGAATCGCAAAAGCGAGAGAGATAAGTCCGTGTAAAATATGTATTAGTATAAAAGGAAGATAAAGGAACTGAGCGTTTTAGGGAAACGAAAAAAAAAACAATTAATAAAGATGTATATCTACGAAAATACAAATGATGATGAAAATCAGAACCTATTAGCTATAAAAATTTGAATAAAAATTCAGTGTAAATTTAATGCGAGAAATAAAAAGTAAAGAATAAAGGGAAAGTGTGCAAAACGATCGATGAGAATATTTTTTCCAACTTTTCTCAAGTCGCTTTGGAAATATACGCATATACATACATATGTATGTCTATATCAAGCGCTTGGAAAAATTTGTCACCATAATTGATTGCGACTCGTTCGCTTGGTTGACCCGTTAGATACGAAATTGTCGACTTCGGAGAGAAAGAGAGAGATAAGAGGAGATCGGAAATCAAATAAAGGTGAAAACGAGGCAAAAGTCTCGTCCTTTCTCTCGGGTATTTCCCACTCGCGGCGCTTTGAGCGATGTGGAAATGTGAACGGACTCCTTTTGCTGTGAGTCAGGCGAGGAAAAATGTAGGATTTCAAGATTTTTTTGATCGGTAGGAGGGGAAGAAAAAAATTCTACGGGAGAGGTCAGAATTTTGCCGTGAATGCGGCAGATGAATAAGCATGCGGACGAAGCGAACGAAACGAATGAAGGATGGAAGAAGAAGAAGAAGAAGAAAAGAGAGTGGTTTCCGGCGCGACGAGTAACGAGTCATTTCCTCGTACTCCCAACAGGAGCCGCGCTTCCCGACCACCGCCGGATAGAAAAGAGAGCAGAGCTCGTTCCCCTTGTTACTTGTTATCGCGCAGCTTATACACATCAGTTCCTGAACCCTCTCTCGTCATCGAACTCATCTCTATCCGGTGTCCTTCGAAAACTTCCAGCACACTCCTCACCAGAATTCCATTTTATGTTTATCTTATACATATGTATATGTACCTACATACGTATGTATGGTGCACGCTTACCAAATCGCGACAGAGGCGAAGAAAAACCTCTCTCTTTTATACGTCATTCTCAATTTATCGATCTCTCTTTAATTATTTGTCGAGCTACCGAAGTCCCCATCACAAGTTTAAACCATGCATCATTTTATTGTTTCGCGATTAATCGTACGCAAAGACACACACCCGCGGTTCCAGATTCAGAATGATGCGACTCATTCAAAAGCTTAACTTGCATCAAGACCGTGTTCGGAAATATCCATTAATGGAGATGCGGCGAAAACGTTATTAATTCCGAAAGGACAAAAATAAGATGAATATGAATGCACATAAGGATGAGGAACATAATGAAAGACAAAAAAGTCTAACCACCGATGAGTTGACCTGTCCCGAGAGAGATTTCTTCTCATGTCACGATGATGAGTTAACCAGAGCAGGGCCCAATAAAAGGTGTATAAAACTCTCATCGCTTTTTAATCGGGTTATACTATTTCTTGCTAATTTTTCTCTCTTTTAATAGAAACCTCGCTCATTATATATTTACTCTGAGAAACATTGTTTACGCGTGAGAAAATAAACATTATCCTACTTTTCCCATTTTTTGTGCTGGGAATAAAAGTTACACATCTTTTGCTGATGACGTCTCATCGTTGCGAAAGAGCGCTCTCCGGATTTCCAGCCATCAGGGATTCATAAGCCGCGCATTTCCTGAGTAGAGTGAAATTTATCGGTCAAGAGAGGCCAAAACTTTTCCCCCTCGCCACATCCTGTGTGTTAAAAATGTAGACATGCATAAAAATAAAAATAAAGAAGAGACTCATCGTGCATGTGTCTCCGTTTGCTGCGATATAGAGGCGCGCGTCGACGGCGCAATATATTATTCGAGTAACGAAAAATTGATCAAATTCTGCTCTCTTATTGCGAACGGAAGGCTCCCCCGAGGAATTGCAATACTTTTTGAGACAAAATATCTCCATTAGATATTTTATTCATCCTCAAAAAATTGACAGAGACAACGTTGATAAAGATTTAGACGCGTCTTGTATGTATATGGGCCGAGAAAATCAGGAAAATTATTAGACGATTTTTTCTAAATGCACCCGCCATTTTGAATTTTATTGTAAAATTATTATACGTAGGTATGTAAAATTCGTGATCAACGATGCCAAAAAAGATAAGCGCCCCAAATTTTTGAGCACACCATTTCCAATTTCGTCAATTAAATCATATCGAGCATCTCAATACACGGAATCTTAAAGTGACTAATACCGCGGCGAATATGTGTATGTAGGTATACAAGTATACATGCATAGATTATATTCACTGCGTATGTATGTACATCAGTCGTAGTTTAGGATCGAAGCCGTGCTCCGTTGCGATAGAGCAGCCTGCGTGACTATATGTGTATAATACCGTTGTCGATTGCCTTAAATTATAAGTGCGAAATATGTATATCATGTGAAATATATATGTAGATGACCCTAAAGTATGGGGATCAACTCTCACTTTTTAAAATGATATACTCGGAGGCGGGCGAGTCGCGCGACACGTACATACACTTGATGTCCCGAGACTCTATACCGCGAGTATCTTTTGGTGATAAGATATGTACACGGGATGTAATTTCACAAATTTTCATATCAATAATTACTAGATTTTCATTGCTCTCTCTTTCGTTGCACGTGGTGGTGGCCTCCCGCGTTCAACACTAAACGCAGTTGTAACGTGTTTTTTTAATAGAGCAAATATAAAATGATTTAGGAACGATTCAATATTCTTTTTTTAAATTGGATGCTAAACAGAATGGGATGAAATCTCAAATTGATCGAAATAATGACGATGAGAATCCCCATGACAAAAGATAACTTTTTTAGACAAATTTAATCATCATTTATATTAGCTGAGATGTTTGAGCTCTTGATGTGCCATGTGCTGTTTTTAAAATGTTTGCCCTCTGCTTCTCGAGAAATCGAAAAGTCAAGAGTTTTATTCTCCTAAAACGCGACTATATTTTTTCCATATATTGTATTATACGTATCACCTGCTGTTATAACGAGGTATAAATCATGCGCTCTTTATTACATTTCTGATGAAGAAAAAATTGAGTTGTGTTATACACATGTATGTGCATGGGATAGAGAAATTTACACTCACTCGTGGCGACGCAGACTCTCCACAGGCCGCTGTAGGTGACTTTGCTGTCAGGCTCGGCCGACGCGTTAGTGGAATAAGATTTGGGCAATTTCTCCTCAGTGAGGAGCCACTGACCCGTGCAAATGGCAATTGATACTATGACGAGAGAGAGGAGGGCCGAAATACCGGAAGCGATGCCCAGACCGTTTCCGCTTTTTCGAGTCTCCCCGGTGCGTATCGCGTACGAATTTCCACGAAAATTTCTCTCGTAGTTCGATGCTCTTTCGAGCTCTTGGGCCTCGACGTCCTCGTAGCAGCAGCAGCAGTAGTAGCAAGACATCACGAGCAAGGCGCCAGTATCCTCTGTTGCCGCAGCATCCCTCCGAAACAACATTTATTTTCCACAATTAACCAGCATAAAGATCATCGCACCATCAGCGTCATCAGAGTTACTGAATCTTTTATTTTTCCCTCTTCATCCATCAACCATGCATAATGTATGTAGGGGAGAGTGGGGCACGACGGCCCCCTTAAGCCTTAAAATTATTTTTCATAGCTTTCAATCTTCAGGTTAACTTAATTTCGTCCTATCTTAAGCAAATATATCAAAATTTTACAAGAATTTGAACAAAAAAAAATTTTTATTGTGGGGTACGACGGCCCCCCGAAAAAATCCTGAAAAAAAAGGTTTCAAGCACAAATATACTATTTCTGTACCTTTATAATGTCATAGGCTTCAAATCTATTTTCAAAAAATGTTATTCAGCCGATTTAATCTGTTTCTCTTTCTCTCTCTCTCTCTACCCTCACTTTGTTTAAAACATTCCGTATGATATTGAGGGCATATTGGAAACCAAGTGATCACCCAGATTTCGTAAATTACGGATTTCTCAATTAATAAATGAATTGTCATCAAAAAGTGGACCAGAGCGCCGTTCTTTGGATC
>JAPYYX010003360.1:0-11582 GCA_030522605.1 Cremastinae sp. B BG-2022a | reverse complement strand
TAGCATCGCGCCATAAGACGCTGTACAAAATTCCCATATTTCGAAATTAAATTTCTCAAAAAATCGGTCGGTGAGGCATACTTTTTTTTGTTCTAATATATTCAGTTTCATCTGAATTGTAACATATTTTAAATTCAGATTTTTGTCTAATATCATCGATGTTTCATCAATCCCCTTAATAATCATAAATAGCTGCAAAAAATTTTAATAAATTTCGATTTTTATTGATTGAATTACTGGAAATTTGATTATTAATTATTTTTTTAACAACAGATATTACGGAGCGAACGCCGTTTCCTTGCCCCGAGAAATCGAAGAAATTTGGGGCTGCGGAGCTCTGAACGGTGCCTGCGTTCTGCGTCACTATTGCGCGGTGACGCGGGTAAATCCGAGTTCTTACAACAGTTGCCTCGCATCTTACGCCTTTGTCCGGGCGACGGCGTGTTCACCGACTATACACTTTTACCTCACGCCTCACTTCCTACTGGCATTCCTATCGATATTTCGCTATCGATAGACCTCAACCCTCCCCCCCCAACCCCTGTCCGCGCATTTTCCTCCTAAGCACAATTAAAATTACGATAATTAAACGAATTGACGAGAAAATAATCGCTTTGTCCTCATTTCGTTTGAAACGAAATGATAACGAATCGAAATAAGAAGAGATTTATCAATAAAGTGAATTTGCTCGAAAATGTTTTTGAGTTGTGATTTTTAATACTCTGAAAAAGCAACGATAAATGTATACTTATACATTACATATATAGATTACGATGTACAAGATTTTCCAGAAGGGTTGATGAAATGCGAAAGATTCGGAAGATTCTGAAAATTTTTGAATTTTAATTTTAATTTCGAAATTTCATTTTTCAGGATTTGAGGATTGCAGGAAAAAAGGTACGACCAAGAATTAATTCCAGGGTTAATTGTTTATAATTTATAATTCATGTAGAAAAATCAGAACTTTTAATTTGTAAAATTTAATTAAGAATTCTTCAATTTTCAAAATTCTGGAATGCCCTGTATATAATTTATTACATAATTCACGACGAGGAGAAATTTTTATTTATCTTGAAAACGGGGGGATAACCGTCTCGAATTGCCCGAACGATTTCATCGGTCAATTATTCTAAAAGGTATATTTGTACGAGCGACATTTCCTATTTCCAACTTTTTGCAATTTTTAAATTTTTAACTCGGAAAACCAAGTTGATCTAGAATATCGATCGGGGATAAGTATCGAAAAGAACGAATTTCAGAGAATTTTTTGCAACGAGTTTTCATTCATCATTCGTAAAAAAAAATTGGAAAAATAAAAAAAAAATTGTGTGGATACGAAATGTTAATTATTCAGGGTATTTAGGTGCTGCTAAATTGAAATGAACTATACGTCGTACGAAATATCGATATTTCGGGGCCTCTGGGTCTCGTCTCCCTTTCCCTCTAGCTAGAAAAAAAAATCGAGTGTAAAGTAAATAAATTTCTCGAGCTCGCAGGAAACGTCACGGAAATCTTTTCTGCATCCTTCTCGCTACTTTTCTCACTCCATGAAATTTTCCCTACGAGCTTTCTTCATTCCAACTTATTCTCACTTGCGTTATCCGAATTCATTGACAGCATGCCAAATATTATATCGACAAATTGTACAAAGGAGCGCGCGAGAAAAGGCAAAAGAGAGGAACGAAAAAACAGATTTTCTTCGGTAAATATTAGCGTAGACATTTTTTTCGATTACCGTTGCGAGAGAACGTTTCCTTTTTTTTCTTTTACTTGAGAATTTTCCTCATTTCTCCGTAAGAGTAAAAACACTCAGCATTTAAAAAAAAAGGAGAAAAAAAATTGAAAAAATTTCCTCGTGTTCCCAACGTGAGATCTTCTGTGCGAGAGAAAATAATTTTCCATTAACCTCAATCCCGATCCAGGTGAAAGAAAAAAATCCGCTTCTGCACCAAAGAGAATACGCTAATGCGTTACATTCGCGCGAGCTTATTTCGGATTTAAAAAAATATTCCAGCACACACGCGAGGAAAAAAATTTTACGAAGTATCGAGAGGACCATCGAGAGCGAGTAAAAAAAAGTAAAGCAGGAAAATAAAAACCTGTTCACGTATCCGGTGTGCGTATGTTCGGAAAATAAAGTGAAAATAAGAGAGCGAATAAACCAATCTGACGAGCAAAAATTTCACATGAAAAATAAATGAAAAATTCAACGTGCTGTGTAACATAAAAAAATATTTATCCTGACACTTTTCATCCTGTACGTAATTTTTGTTCTCTTGCTCAATCGGCATGAAAATATTTCCCAATTTCTATATTTCAAGCGACCGTAGATTTGTAAATATATATATTTTTTTTATCAAAACGCGAAAATTCGAGTTTGCGCAAAGTTTATCCAACGCCTGAATAATCGAGCAATTTCCGTGTATAATTTTTTCTCCCGAGTTCATTCGAATAAAAAATAATAATGTCTCACGTAAATTGCGTACCGGATGTAAAGAGTGTTCCCGTTTGCATACAAACGTCCGCGCGATTAACATTCGCGGTTATATATTCGTGTATTATATCGGTGTATAATCTCGTAGAAAATAATAATTTGTGTATGTAAATGAGTAACTAAAGGGGAAGAACGAAGACGACGTCGGCGATTAATGTTATCATTGTGATCACTATCGATAATTACTGAGTGCTAATTCTAAGTGGATGAGAGTATGCGTGTGTCGGTTGAATAGGAAGAAAATTGAAAGGATTTTTGTCAATGGAAAAAATGCTTGAAAGAGACAAAAAAAATCTTCATGAATTCATTTCACGAGCGAAGTACTAAAAAAATTTATCTAATTAATCAACTTCTTTTCCTCGATCATCGAACGTTCATTTCAAATTTTAATAATTATGAAAACGAGAATTTAAAAAAAAAAAAGAAAGAGTATGATTTTGTATACGAGTGAGGAGCGTGGCGATTTTTGCATTTCACGACGAGCGTGATGTGAAAATTTAGTATCGTATAATTTTCAGATATCTAGTTAACGAGGAAATGCTTGGAGGAAAATAATAATACATCCATCCATCTCGAACGGGACATTATAAGTATACAAGCGAAAACGTGTAATTTATTCAATCGACATTTAAATTTGTCGATTCAAATAAATGTTTACCCTCGAGTCGAGCAAATACTGATTTCATTGATATAAATGTCGACCTAATTATTGTCCGACAAAAATTGATCCTTTGAATAATTATCAGCTCGCTGATTGCGTCACAGATAGAATTGACAGTTCTCATTCCTTTTCCAGTGACATTTAATTTCCGATGTTAAAAATTCTAAAAAAAACGAGCGTCATGAAAATCTATCGTGACGATTTACGATTGGAAAAAAAAATAATTTCACCGAAATAAGAGAAAAATGTAATTTATACGAATGCAGAAAAGCGAATACACGTGTATGTATAATTTGCACTATCCCAAAGTCAATCGACATCTGTCATCCGATGCAGTACTTCACAATTAAATAAATGAAGAAAAATATAAAATAACCTTGTAAAATTGTGTAAAATTTATTTCTTCCTCTCTATATTCCTAAAATTTTTGCAAAAACTTTTTTTTAGTTTTTTTTTTTAATACCGAAACTTTATCTCGTATGTGGAAATGTTTACACATATATACATCGTGTGTATACTCGTCGAAGAAAAAGTGAGCTTTTACTTAGCTGAAAGGTCCACGGGAGAGAAAAAAGGCGACAACGTTCTCGGATTTTCTCTCACGCCACTCACTCCGGTCGCACTCGCCTCTCTTCTTACTTTTCTCCATTTCTCCGATTTAACGAGCAATTCGTTCGATTGAGACTGGCACTCGGCAGAGTTACTTGTGAAACTCGGATCACTCTGGCGCATAAAGCTTTTTTTTTCCTCGAATTTTTTTCCTTTCACGTATACAGATGCGGCACTTATTTCTTCCATGCGATGAGAATCCTCGTTCGACGATTCTCTTGATGCGCACGATTATACATAGTCCGCTTCCGGTACACCGCAAATCAGATAAGAGCTTTCTCTTCGACACTCTGCGGTTGGTCGTGAATCCGAATAAAAAGAATATCGCTCGGATATGAGAGAGGGAAAATTATTTCTCCGATTTTCAACTCTATTATCACTTTTTTCCACTCTCTCTTGATATTCAACGAAGTCCTCCAGATAACGACGAGATAAGAGATTTTAATCGCGCAGAATTGTAATTTCATTGACGCGCAATTATTTTTATTCTGAGCTTTTAATGTCCATCAGACGATATGGCATTTTAATCGGTGAGACATTTTATTTTAATTCATCGTGAAGGCTGCATTATTATTTGATAGATTGCAAGATCGAGCATCTAAGCACTTTTTTAAATCGTTGATAAATTAAATCTTGAAATATGATTTCGATTAAAATGACTGCAAGTACAGTTGAAACGTCATCCAAATCCTCTTCTTGAAATATCTTCAACTATAGAGAAAAAAAATTCTTCAAGTATCAGAGTTTGAATGAAGTTAAATTAGTATAAAACGGGGACAGCAGTGTTTAAAGTCTCGAGGATTGGCACTCTCTGAAAAGTCACATGCTTTCATTTTAAATCCTCTTTTGAAAGAAATTTAGCTCAAAAAAACTAGAAAGTACTCTCACTTTGCTGCAATTTTTCTTCTCATGTTAAAATCATACGAAAAGTCCATCGGGCGACCCTTTTTTCAGTAAATCGAGAAAGGATCGCGGCAGCTCAGGAGAGAGCACATCGGGGGAGCGCTAATCCACATGCGAGATAAAAAGAAAACCAGAAAGATAAAGCGAGCGGAAAAAGGGTGCGACAAGTGGTAAAAAAAAGAAAAAGAGTGCGGCATAGTATCGGTATGAGTAGATATCTGGCATAAAGTATATACGGGCAAGGGTTCAGGCAAAGAATTGTGGGACACAGGATAAGGGGATGGAGCCACGTGGATTATGGAGTGCGAAATATAGTTGATACCGCGCATTATATATTTATGTATATATTTACCGGTACATAGGGTGTCCTTGGTGTGGGTAAAAATAACTACACGACGAAGAAACAACTTCACGATAAAATTCTGAGTCCAAAAGTTTTTGAGAAGTTCTCGATTCAACCGAGGGCTGTAGAGTTTTCGACACTGGTTTCAATTTAATGAGAGAGAGGGAGAGAGCTATGGTCAGCTGATAGTCGCGTAACTTGGGCATAGTTAATATTTCTATACTAGTGAATTTGATCGAAACACAATCTAGACTGTTCAACCAGTCGCAAATTCGATCATTTTGTGGTTTTATGCTCCATCCCGATATGAAATTCCCAAAACTTTGTGACCGGACAGTATGCATTGTATTTAGGAGTACAAAAAGTTTATTTGCATAAAGGGTGTCCTTGGAATTAGTATTTTTGATGAAGATTTAGCTTCGCAAGAAAATTTCGAGTCAAAAAGTCTTTGGCAGTTTTTCGATCCGACCAAACGCTGCGGAGTTATTGAAGTTTCGAGTTCAGCCAATCAGGAAGCGCTGCGATCAGCTGCTCGGTCACGTGACCGGACTCTAATTGGCTTACGTTTGATCCTTAATAACTCTCGATCCGTACGTCGGATCAAAAAGTGCGTCAGGACTTATCGGCTTAAAATTTTCTTGCGAATCCAATTAATACGTTCCGCGTTCTCTAAAATGGCTCTAAATTCTGAGACACCCTGTAAACACACGCAAAATGCATATGGGTGTATTCGTACGGGTATATGTCTTCCAAAGCGTACATAACGTAATATATAGCAAAGAATGTGTTCACCCGAAGAGAAGAAGCGACAGAGGGAGGGAGGAAAAGAGAAGATCGTGCGACCGGTGGTGTGCACGTAGCGCAAATCCTCGTACATCCTTCCAAACCCCGAAGCGAGTCCAATTCGAGCCACGCTCGCGACCAGTTTCGCCCGAATCCACAGAATGCGCCAGCCTGTCGGATGGTACCGTTGAATCGGTTCGCACACACGGATGAATCCTCGCCGTGTACGTCGAGAGGATGTAAATCGTGGAAACGTATACACGAATAATCCCGGCAAACTCGAAAGGAGAGAGAACGGGGGCCGTAGAAATCGAAGAACGTTGGCGCGAAACCGCGTTGGCTCCGAGGTCCGCG
This sequence comes from Cremastinae sp. B BG-2022a, assembly GCA_030522605.1. Lineage (NCBI taxonomy): Eukaryota > Metazoa > Arthropoda > Insecta > Hymenoptera > Ichneumonidae > Cremastinae sp. B BG-2022a. Next base: position 5,435 of record JAPYYX010003360.1, on the reverse strand, counting down.
GGAATGCATATAACGCTCATGAAAATGTGTTGAACGAATAGGCAATAAAGATGAAGGAAATTGGGGGTGAGGGGAGAATAAAAAGTGGAAGGGAGAAAAAGGCTCGAATATAAGAAAACGTTATAACCGATTCAGCATTCCCGTACTGGTGGACTTTTGTTACGCCGCGAGAATAACGAAGCCAAAGACGTGGAAGAAACTCTTCATCGATCGAACTAAAAATCTTATATGTATACACGTGTACATCTGATTCTTTTCTTTTCTTCCGGAATCTATACTCTTCTCCATTCTCTGTTCTCACCGCGAAACCGACCAACCAAAAACGTTTCGTATCATTTTTCCAAAGTATTAACTCCCCTACGTCCGATATACGACTCTTCTTTCTCTTTCTCCCTTTAAATGTTTCACTACAAACTGAGATACTTCATAGAGCTGATATCGTGCTATTTCCAACATAAGACCTCATAAATTATATGAAATATCTTGTAGTGCATGTGTACCGAGTTTATATGAGGCTGCAGTTTCGTAAGAAAGAGAAATAAAGAGTTAAAAAATATACACTTTTTGAATTGAGTCTTTTTTATGAAGGGTAACCCAGTTGGTCCAAAATATTCTTATCGTCACGTAGATCTTCGCTGTACACACACCCTTACTGTAATAATCTACGACATTACACTGCACATTATACATAACGTATATCGTGGGAAATATTTTCTACTACGATCTAAAACTTACAAATTGTAAATTGCAAATTGTTAAAATTACTCATAATGATTAAAAAAATGCCAAAATGTATTCAAATGGAAATTTCGTAATTGATGTAAATAAAGGCAATTACCATTAACGTTTTAATTAAATTTAAATCTTATTTTGCATTATTTGTAATAAAATAAATTTCAATTTGTTTTTAAGCTGCTCATCTCGGAGTAAAGCAACTTACGAATTGTAAGTTTTAAATTGTTAAAATTACACATAATGATCAAAAAAGTGCCAAAATGTATTCAATTGGAAATTTCGCAATTGATGTAAATAAAGGCAATTACCATTAACGTTTTAATTAAATTTAAATCTTATTTTGCATTATTTGTAATAAAATAAATTGCAATTTGTTTTTAAGCTGCCCATCTCGGAGTAAAGCATGATTCATGATTTTTTTTTGTCGTTCCCTTTGGTTATACATCCTTGTCTTGTTTTGCACAAGTTTAGCCCCGGCGACGTCGTAGTCCGACGCCCAAGAAGATGCCTGCTTCCTTCTTGTAGCTACGTACTAATCGCTCGAGTACGCCACTTGAGCTTCCCTCGCATTTACGACGGCGCGCACAAGGAAAAAATGAGGGGATCCCGACTAGTCACGAAACGGAAGAAAAAAAAGGTAAAAAACTATAACCCGAGCGCAGCCATCCCTCGTCTTATGTATGCTTTACTCCTTATCCCTTTCACAAAGCACCCTTAGCACTGACAAATAATTTGCAGACTCCTCCACGTCGAAACGAGCCCGGGCAAGAGGAAACGTCGAGAAGAGGAAATAAAATTTTCGAAGACATTTTTACGTGAGCTTGTTTACTCATTTTATATTAAAAACCAAAAGAAATGATCGATGGATGAATTTTTTAGAAATAACGAGAATAATTTATTTGAAAATTTTTTTTTAATTAAAAATTTTTTCTTAAATCAATTTAAATTTATTTTAAAAAATGAAAATATCGATTTATTGCATAATGTGAAGAAAGTTCATAAAAATGTGAAATTGGAAAAGGCAATTTTAGTTGAGCTTAAAAATATATTGCCCCCTTTCACTTGACATTTTTCGAGTCCTCGAAACATAGTCGCCGACGCTCTGAATCCTATATTTAAAGTAGCTCCTCCAATTACTCAAAGAGAGAACGGTGTCAAACGTCTTCGCATCCTCTCTTCTTTTCCGTAGCCGAAGAAAATGTCGCTTCTTCACTGGCAACTTTTCATTTCCGTTCATTTGACGCGCCCATTTTTTTCCCTCCACTTTTCCGTTTCAGCCGACTTTACGAAGTGTCCTTTTACCGTTGGCATCGCGATGTGCGATTCCTCGTCGAGACGAATGTTGAAGAGTCCTCTCGTTTTTCTATACTGTCAACTGGGAGTGGATTTCAAGTCTTGAATGTTTAATAATGTTTTACTATTCCGTGTGTATACAATTCGTACACTAAACATTTTATATTATCAACGTAATTAAATAAATCCCTAAAAAAATAAAATAAATACATCAAAATGGAGCTCGAAAATTTCTATTATAAATCACGGATGACGAAATAATCAAAGAAAACGAAGTTACGAGAGTACGAGAAGTTATAGAAACATTAAGAAAACTGACTCGAAACAGAAATAGTTCAAACCCTCTTTTTAACCCTAAAAACTCAACGCTTTACGAAAAAACAAAAATAACACCGATCAGAACAAGATTAAAAAAATTAACCAAGAATTTCACAAACAAACAATTAGAAAGCATTCGAACCTTGCATAAATCCAACACTTTGGTGTAAAATAAATCGACACTCAAAATACCATGAAATATCGACTTTCAAATATCTAAATGCGTTAAACAATGAATTACCACCTTAGACTCAGTAAACTAATTATTCTAAAAACATAAGAAGAGTCCATGTACACATAAAGAAACAAATACCCAAATAACGCATAAAAAACCTAGGGCTGAAGGACCACGGTCAATGGCCCATGCTAGCGCGTAAGAAATGTAAATATGTATATAATATAAAAAAAAAACTAGAATAAGAATATGTATCACAAATTGTAAGCGTGCTAATAAATGCAATTACTACTACTAAATAAGTCCCTAAAAAAATAAAATAAATACATCGAAACAGAGCTCGAAAATCTCTGTTATAAATCACGCATGACGAAATAATCAAAGAAAACGAAGTTACGAAAGTCCTCGAAAGACTCACGCAGGATCAGAGCAGAGACACGAAACTCTCTAATTCAAATAAGCTCGTTCGCAGATAATAAGGAATAAAGTCAAAGCAAAGACAGCGTCTCCGTTTCTCCTCGAGGAGAGGAACTATGGAGAATATTCGCAATATCAATTCAACTTTCGGTCCGGAATTCAAAGTGCTTCGTGTATGGTTCGGATTTTCCGGTTCCACGGAATACGAAGTCGTCCAAGAAACACGTGAAGATCGCGATGCAGCCGAATTTCTCTCTTCCGACTATAGGAACCTTGTATTTTACTTATAACAGATTGTTTCGATGCTTACCTCTAACTCTCTGTAATTGCATAATAGTTCATTGAACACTCGTTCTCTATACTTTCGCGCCTCGTCTCATCCTTCGTCTGGTCGGTGGCTCGTGCATACGCAAAAGTTAGCTAGCGCCAGATTTCGTAGCTCAAACTTCTCTCCGATTTATGTCGAAATAGTCGGAATAGTTGCTGGATTCTAGTTTCCCATCTGGTGCCACGGAAGCTGCTGGAGAAGGAACATACAAGGATGGAGCAGAGGAGCGAGGGAGAGAGGATCAGAGATCTCCGGAGACTGGCAAGACCGGCAGGCACTTCCTTTGTTACATACCGATATGCCAACCGACCAAACAGCTTCCCATTGCGACTACAAGAATTTTCTTTTTCTCCATATGTCTTTATCTATAAGTCATAAACATTTTGGATCTGAATTCGAAATTTTGAGCTCACAGATTTCATCACGAAATTCGAGATTAAATTTATTTTTTAATTTTATAAATTTATTTCATTGTAAATGTGTTATTTTTGTGTCAATAAAATATTTTTTTCTTCGGATTTCTTTATGTAGAAATCATATTTAAGCGTTTTGATTCTAAATTCAAAATTTTTTTCACTAAATTCGGGATTAAAGTTATTTGATGTCTTGTAAATTTGTTATTTTATTGTAAATTTGTTATTCTTATGTGAAAAAATTTTAAACCTTCAAATTCTCATACAAAAAATAAATGTCTAATTATATTTTCTACTATTTTATTTATCTATCGTGACAAAACTAAGAAATGGAACATGATAATAATGGTTCCGAGTCTGAAATATTTTAATTCAGCTTCTATTTTAATTCGTATATAAAGTGCAAATGACTTAATTGTCGTCGGACTCGTTGACCCGTGAAAATTTCGGCATATCCTTCCGTCATCTGAGCGAAAGTGCATTGTGGACGAATTCCTCTGCTGGACGACGTTTACGGTTAAATATGGAGAGACGGAGCAAAAAAAAAGGAAAAAATCGTCGACATATAATACCAGAAATGTCGGAAATTCGTAAGAAATCTCAGTTAAATTCTGAATGACTTAACTAAAGAAGTTCAATTTCTGTCTTCTGACTGAAGAAAGAGGTGAACATCCTCGCGAATAAAAATAAAGCAGATGGAATCTTCCTTTCAGTCCTACGAAAAAAAAAATCTTGAAAAGATGGAAAAGCGACTGAAGGGAAAAATGATCCCTTTCTCATTTTTATTCCCATTTTCATATTTTCCGCGTCCTTACAGAAATCAAGAGAGCAGAACTCGGCACTCAAACATTTTTGAATTGAACCTCGGCCCAGGACTGCGCCATTTTCCGCTCTCTTTTTAATTTACTTAATTAAAACTTCCCAGTTCATAAAATCTATCTCGCTTTCTCATCTTTCGTTCCGAATTTTCTCTTTTTTTTCGAAATATTCTCAGAGCTCGTGTTTCTCGAACTCTGGATAACGCACACACGTTCTATTTTATTATTTAAAAAATCGCACTGCACAAACAGCAGAGCGTTTGTCTCATCTCATTATATTCTCGTACGAATTTTATTCTCCTGAAGAGATAACGTTACAGTTCGCGCACATTTCCCCGTGTGCCTGGAGCTTTTAAATTCTCTCGCATAATGCCGCGAACAGGAGTAATACAGCCCGAGGTGACGGGGAATTTTTTTAAATAACTTTTATTACGGAACCCCCGATGTGAAATGTAATTCAGGAATCCTCGTGGAGACTGGAGAAGGGTTTTCATCAAATAATTCGGCATTTTGTATGTTCTTGAGAAATACAAAGGATTAGGAATAAAATCCATAAAAATCCAAAAACGAAAAAAAGGTGAAATTGAAAACTCTTTGGAGGTTGGAGATTCGTTGCCAGTGAGACAGGTGATGAATATTGAATGGAAAGTCGTTGTGACAAGGTCAATTGAGGAGGAAAGTAAATTTTGTTTTGTAAAATTTTTTTTTGGTATTTTTGAAAATTTACTTCATAAAAGCTCGTCGATGAGTGTGGAATGAACGATATAATCGGCGTTGGAATAGGGTTTTCATCAAATAATTCGGCATTTTGTACGTTCTTGGGAAATACAAAGGATTACATGTGAATAAAATCCATAAAAATCCAAAAACGAAAAAAAGGTGAAATTGAAAACTCTTTGGAGGTTGGAGATTCGTTGCCAGTGAGACAGGTGATGAAT
>JAPYYX010003359.1:0-11288 GCA_030522605.1 Cremastinae sp. B BG-2022a | reverse complement strand
ATTTTAAAAATCAATATCTCGACTTCCGGATGGTAAAACGTCTTGAAATTTGGTATACATTTTTATTTAAGTATTACCTAGGCCTATGCAAAATTAAAAAAAAAAATCTGTCTCAAAAAATTTCACGCTACCTTAGGTAGAAGTCGCGTGAAATTTTTTTTTTTACAATTGACAATTTTTTTAAAATTTTGCATAGGCCTAGATAATACTTAAATGAAAATATAACCAGATTTCAAGACGTTTTATCATCCAGAAGTCGAGATGTTGAATTAGAAAAATTTGTCTCGAAAACTTTACACGACTCCTACCTTAAAAACATGACTTTATTTTCTGTCTCGTAGTCAAAAATTTTTTCAACGATACTGTTAGAATTAGTAAACGAACGAGTTTCATGATCTTTTCAGTAGACCTGCAATCAATTCTTTTTATATTTCTCTTTGTACTTAAAACAAATTTCGAATTAAAATACGTCGAAATGTGTGCCCGAATTTTCCGGCTGCTCGTTTGTTCTTCCTTTTTGCAAACCCGACGATTAACTCTCGTTCCTACGAGAGGTGTTGCCCATTCACGGGTGTTTGAGTTAATGGAGAAAAGGTTAAACAGTTCCGAAGCTGTCGTGGAGTCAACGGTGCGAGAGCAAAGCTTCTTTGCGCTTGAGCCTCGAGATTTCCCCCTCGGCCTCTCATGCACATATATATTTTTACATGGCAAAAATATACATACATATAAGAATAAATCTAAGAATATGCAATGTGAAATTAAATTTTATGTAAAAACGTAAAATATATAAGAAATTCGGATTCGCAACGAATCTTATGAAATGTGTAAAAAAAGTAAAAATGTGAAAAATCGCTGTGTTAAGAATCTCACGGTTATATTCTATTTAAAAATAATTTTAAATCCTATTATTCTCGTTATGGGATAAACGGGTCAACGTTTCCACGTTGTTAAACGCTTAGAAGACAGTTTTTCTTTCTCTCTCTCTCTTCATCCTCGCTTCTTCGTCGTCTTCTCTTTCTGCATACAAAAGCTCTTACTCACGAAAAGTACCCCTCTGTTTTCCGTTTCCTCTTTGCCACTTATTTCGACGTTTCTCTTGGAATAGCTTCACTTTCTTCTTATATTTTCGCTTACATCCTTCTTCCTTCGTCTCCGTTCTCCCTATTTATCTCTTTTGCCTCAACCCCGAAATCCCTTGAGGCAAAAGTGCGCTCTCCTTTTTCCCTTGTCCTAACTCGTCGTTTTCTGCCTCACGCTTTCCCTCCTGAAGAAAAAAAGATCTTTTCTTATTCTCTTTATTCTTTATGTTTTTCTTTTTCACGAGCTTTTTTCTTCACCTTTTTACTTCAGCTCTTTTTCGTCTTCCTCTGTCTCGTCTGCTTCGTTTCTCTCTCTTTGAAAAGAGCAAAAAACACTCCTCCGCGTTTCTCTTCGCTTATTCGATACTCATCTCGACTACCGGCTCTCTTATTCACTTGGGGAGGTCTCTTTCGCTTATTACGTTTCATTGCGGCTTCTTCCTGCGCTCCGAAAATGGAAAGAGAGGGCTTCGAATATACGACCATTCAAGATCGACTTTTCCATCCTTTTTCAATCCCTTGCGGACGCCATTTGTAAAAATCCTTACAAAATCACTCTTGTGCCATCTTTTCTCTCTTACCTCCTTCCGTTTTAGCTGTATATCTCGATTCTTCAACAAAAACTTTATTTCTCTTTGATTTCTTTCAATGACGCTCTCGCGTGGCTCTTTTACCCATTTTAGTCCTTGGAATTCTCACCGTTGGCGAACAAATTCGCTGCCATACTATTCAATTTTCACCACCTATTGGATAGATGCTTTATTTGAACATCTTTGCACTGCGCTTGTCGGGTCCTTCTAATTTTGAAGTAGTTTTCTACGTACAGTCAAGTCCGAAAATTAACCTCGCATGAAAAATTTCAAAAACGTGGTAGCTGTCAAATTTTGTGTCATTACAATGGGGTCTTAGACCATGAGAGAAAATGTTGCAAAGCCTATTGCGTTTGCCGCAACCATTTGGACGTTTTCCAATTTGACAATTGTACATTTCGACTACCATAATAAAAGATATTTTATTCAAGATCATTTATCATTTGTTTTCAAGGTGGTGCTTTCCAACCAGAATTCGCTGGTCCCATTGCAAATCTCACAATTCCATTGGGAAGGGATGCAATGTTCACGTGTTTGGTGGAACATCTTGGAGGCTACAGAGTGAGTAATCTTCATTTTTCATATTTTACGATTGTAAAGAATTTATTAATGTCCATGATTTTTTGGTTACCGGGAGTGGAGAAAAACGAAAAATGCTTCAGCGAAGTGCCGGATCGTATTAGAATTTTACTGTTTTAGATCTACGTGCTCCTCTCACAATTCTCTTCTTATAAAACGATAGGTACACACATGCTCGGGAACATACTCGTCTCTCGCTCTTACCATTCGCCTTTTCCTTCTTCCTAGTTTCGAACATGCCTCGAGGGTTTGGAATATTCCTGGGAAAATGCAAATTTTACTCGAAAGTTTGGCAACTACGCTATGATCACTTTTATGTATACATATATGTGTGTACGTACATACACATTGCGTGTTTACTTAGACTGCACTAGGGGAAACTTATCAATCTACTTACGAAATTGAGAGCTCTTGATCTATATTTTTACATAGGCAAACATTTTGTTTATTTGAAAAAATATTTTGATTTCTCGTTACATGGCTCATTACGTAAATGCGTTTATTATTTTACTTCCTTTCGAGGATATTGTTGATTATTAATTTTCTTGTTTTCGATATTTTTGCAGGTCGGCTGGATTAAGGCTGATACGAAAGCCATCCAGGCGATCCACGATCACGTTATAACTCACAATCCCCGGGTTTCCGTAACTCATGGTGATCACACGATGTGGAATCTTTACATCAAGGGCGTTGAGCTCGAGGATGCTGGAGTCTATATGTGCCAAATCAACACCGATCCGATGAAGAGCCAGGTGTGTAAATTTTCTCCTCAAAATTCAATAAAAAAGCAATATACGATCGAACGGTTATTTCATCCGTTCAAATATTTAATTGGAAGTCATAAAGGTATTTCCGTGATACTCAAACATCCGGAAATACAAATCAGAACCAACAATGTGAATCGGAACAAAGTCAGAAAAAATTATTTCAATATTTAACTTCTGAATGTTCTTCATTCAAATCAAATTGATTTTTCAAGTTTTTCATTTTAAAAATTCAATGCAAAAAATGCCGAAAATCATTTCTGCCTGTAACAATCGACATTGTGTGGTACACCCGAGACCGGGCGTGTACAGAATACTTAGCGACAATTGAATGATCTGAGGGGAAAAGAGAGACCACGTTAGCACTTCGAAATAGTGGTTTACGGGTCTTTATAAACCAGTAGAGCGAATGGAATTCGCGGCGGTTTTGAATTTCCTCTTAACCCTTATCGTTTCGTAACGGTATCCTCTTCTTTTACCGTCAATTTCTCACTTTTCCTTCTCATCCATCCGCACTTCAACCTACGGATAACGTTCACTCTCTCGAGGAAGAGCTGTTTAGCGTACAACCGTACAATTCTCGTCAATCGGCTTAATTTTGTGAAGAGGCCTCAAATTGACGATTGCCAGCGGACAGGGATCCGATCGAACTCTCGCGGTTGCGGAAATGAGAGAGATGAGACGAAACTCGATAAAGGAATAATATGGAGGCCCCTTTCAATGCGTATCAATATCGTGCTACCATCCACAGAATTAATTAGAATCCTGAACATTTGTGTGGATCAAATATCGGAATACGTACAATCGATCTTTCTCTCTTCCCATTCTTGATTTTGACATTTCTCTCTTTTTTTTATAGCGATCCGTGAATATTGATGTTTCGTTGCACGCAAATGTCGGATATTTTCTTACTATATATTTTTTTATATAATGAACTTTTTTCGTTATTCATGAATTAGATTCCGTCGTGAATAATGTATTATAAAATGAATTGAACCGGTAATTGGAAATAATAAATTTGATCCAAGTGAATTACAAATTAATTTGATTAATTAGAAATGTTATCGAAAGACCGATGAAAACGAAATGGCAAAAGGTTGCTCGAGCCACAGGTGTCTCTACCACATATAAATTCGAATATTTTAAAAATCAGGAATCATGATTGTGATCCTTCCTTTGACCACAAAAGCTCGAAACCACTCGCGATTATTCCGGCTAGAATTTGTCGAAGCCAAATTTCAAATCCTCTACTTCTACCATTCACTTAGTAAGCTCCACATGCTTTCCGCTCGGAATGGTACTAATTAAGAGAAGGTAACCAATTGTGTCGAAAAGTTCAATCACCCCTGTGCACGCGTTTTCACAGCTGATAATTTATTTTGTCTAATGATTTTTTGATGCATTTCATTTTTTTCATTTTCATTATTTTGATATTAACTGATTTTATTTTATTTTAGATTCAAATTATTTATATTGCAGAATTTATATAATTAAAATCATTCAATGCGATTTCGAAAATTGATATTGGTATAAAATAAAAGAAAATCTATTTACGAAAGGTTTTTTCGATAAGAATTTTGAATACTCCGCGAAGCAAAATAACCGCGAAGTAGTACGATGTATGGATGCAGCGAGATCGTATAATTGAGGGTTTAGGGCTTAGTTTAGTAAGTCGAGAAATCAGATTGAATTTATGCGGGTCTAGTCTCCATCTTTGCTCAGACTATTTCTCACTCTCTCTCTCTCTCTCTCTTACTCTTCCCTTCCGCTTTCAGTTATCGTTGACTGCGAAGCCGTGACTAATCCATGAGAGCGTTTCCATCTTTCTGGGTTAACTCGTCCCTTTTCTCGTCGAAAATTCTCCCGAATATCTCAAATGGTCTGCGAAACATTCTTCGCGTTTTGACGCGAGAAAATTGCAAGCTGATTTTCAAAGACGTTCAAAACGCCATGATTTAATAATTTCTCATTCCTTTCATTTTTGAAACAATTTCGTTCAGCAGAGTATTTCGAAAGAATACTATAAATTTTTTAATTTCAATTCAATTTTATATATTCGTAATTTAATTCATTTGTTCGACAAATAAAAAATTTGTTATTATCTGAAAAAAGTATTAAATTCAAAATATGGCTACGACCATTTTAATTAAAATTGTTTTTTATATTTAAATGAAGTTTTATTTAAAAATAGTATTTCAAAGGAGCGTTGGATAATGAAAATGTTGAAATGTTCGCAATTTTATGAGGCTCGTCTCTTTCCTGACAAATTGATTAGAAAAGTTTTAATCCAGTGTGTTTATCAACGCATGTAAGTGATAACCCTGCTTTAAGCCTTGCTTCACCATCTGATGAGATATAATTTCACATAGAGCTCTCCTTGCTTCTCGAATGATTCCATAAAGCTGTAATCCTAGGAGGATGAGAGTTTTGATAGGAACTTTCACACAAGGGGTGTCTCAATCTCGACTTGAATTGCACGACTATTTGCACATCTTCATTATGGAATTTTCAACGAGTTTTAAAACTTGTCTCAACTTATATAATAATTGTAACAAAATCGTAACCTTTGCCAGTGATATTTATTTTCAACATATAATAGTAAAAAATCCTTGATTTTGAGCCGATACTATGAACATTACTAATATTTTCAAAAGAAATCGTAAAAAATGTTATTCTATCGAAATATTTTTATTATATAAATTTTAATAAGATCATTTTTCTGAGCTTCAGTCCAGTCAATCTTATTTTCACGGGAAAGTAAATGAAAAAACTGTTGTCTATAAATTTGGAAAATTTGCAAGTCGAATGGGACACCCGTTGAATCTTGATCCTTTCCCAGGCAGGTTCTCGCTTACTTCTCGAGACTGGTGCGAGAACATTTCGGGCTCTCCGGAGTTCTGATCTCGCACGCAAACGGCAAGAGGCAGCGATTCCGGGCAGAGGAAAACCAAATCGTAGACAAAAGAGCGAGAAGGACGAGATGGAAGTAAATTTCTTGAGTGCGTGAGCAATCCGACGTGGTTGCTTTCAGGAGAATTTGTGCGCCGAGTATTCACTGTGTATATCGCGCTGAGGGCCCAGAGGAGACTCACCAGGGAAAGAGAGAGAAAGCTAACGCGATGAAGTATGCGTGTGACAGGCAAATCCTCGCTCCGTTAGTTAAGACACTCCGGGATAGTACATAAGTTTCTCTCAACCATTTTCATCCTCCGTCTCTCTCTATCTATCTCCTTATTTTCACGACAACAATGAGAAACGAGACTCACCCGGCCTTCTTCGATCTCGCAAATTACGCCCTTTATTTCCCCGAGAACGTGTCCCCGTTAGAGACTCAGAGCCGACATTATCTCTCGCTTCTACGCGTATATCGGAGTGTTTTCCCGCGCTGCTTTTAATGCCCGGTAGTTTATCAGTAGTATTCTCCTTATCTTCACCCTTCTTACCCTTTTATTGCTTCGTCGTTATTATTATTCAGATATGATTATTATTTTCGTCGTTAAATTTTTTCTCAGAGTTTTCGCGGATTGGATTAATGCCTTTTTTTCACTGATGTGGAGAGTGCTCTCATTTTAGAGATAATGAAAGTATTGAATTAAATCTTTGATAACTCGCTTGCGGGTTTCGAGAATTATTCAGAATATTTCGGGCTCGGTGTAGGTCAAGGGAATCTAAAAATATTCCACGTCTCATGTAGAGATTTTAACATTCTTTCAAAGTTAGCAGATCCTTGATAATTTGTATTCAACGTAATTTAAAAAAATATTAATATTCATGGCTTTTGAACTCTTTAGCTGATAGCAAAAATTCCAAAAGGAAATATTTATGAATCTTTCATTTTTAATTGGATTAATGATATAAAGAGATCTTTGCTAAATGAGGAAAGTATGTTCCAATTTGAAGCTCTCGTCTCGTCTCAGAAGCAGTTGCCGAGCTTGAAATTTCGTCTATCGTACTATCAGGCGAAACTTGAAATCTTAAAACGTGCCTGGCAGGCGGAGAGTGCGTGCGTAGACTGGATGTGTGTGTACGGGTTAAGGCCCATTCATTACCAAACGTTTCTCAAGCGGTTTAGCGAGCCCAAGCCGTTCTCGAGACAATTTCGTTATAATGATTGAAGTTTAGAGTCACTCTCGTCTCCTCGGCTCGTATTTATCCATGGCGGAGGGGCTGCATAGGGATATAAAGGGCTCTGAGCCCTTCAAAACCTTACGTGAACTTAGCGCGCGAGAAAACAAGAGACGCGAAAGTATTTCACCCCAAAAGCGATCGCGACGAGATATTCCCGCACGTGTGTAATCCATTTAATCGTTTTGCAAGAACAAAAAGATTGAGTTTGTACTAGCTAAGTGCAACACGTAGGTGATTGGTCGTTATATAAATGCTTGAAATGTGCACGGACTTCCACGACAAATAGTAAGCGACAACGGCCCACGATTTACCAGCGAAGAATCCAATAATTTTGTAAAAAAAAACGGGGAATTAATCACACGCAGTCAGCAGTCGAACACCCAGCCTCGAATGGAGCAGCCGAGAACATGGTAAAAACGTTCAAACGAAAATTGAAAATTATGCTTAAAGAAGGTCAAACGGTTGAAGAATCAATAAATGCATTTTTAGGAGAATAAAGAGCAACACAACACGCGACCACAGGAGAAACTTCGGCGAAATTGATGATGGGCAGGCAACTGCGTACAAAATTCGACTTAATCCGTCCAGACATAACACAATGTCGAGAGGAATCAATTTAAAGACAGATTAAAAATATTAAAGGAGGCAGAACAAAACCTCTAGGACCGGTCACATACAGAATAAAATTAGAATCCGGAGAATTGGTTAAATGACATATAAACCAACTGGTGTCAGCGGAAAAAGAAAAGGACGAAACAATCGAAACCTAAACAAGATGCTTAGAAAATCAATTTTAAAATTATCGGAGAGGAGTGTAGAGTATGGGTATGAGTGTGAGCGATTGTGCGTGTGTGTATGATTGTGTGAACGTTCGAGAGTCCGTCGTTGTAATGTATGTGTGTGGTTGGAAGGACTAGAAACATACTTATTGTAATCAGTCGAAATAAAACCGTCTGACTGTACCAGTCCGATACACTACAGTTTGGTTACCGTTGAAACGTTAAAAAAGAACAAAAGATTAAAATAAATATACGCATGAAAATACTAACTTCTCTATTTGTATGATAACAAGCATTACATTTTTCTTTCCAACTAAAACAATTTTTTAAATGAAAAACGTAATGAGATATGGAGTCGCGCAGTATAAAATATTCTACAACAAGGGAAAGAAAAAGGAGAAACTGAAATTACGTTAATTAGGGAAAGACCTTTTTAATAAAGCAACAATGTGTTCCCTTTTCATCATTCCCTCAGATTGCTCTTTTCAAAGAGCCATCAGAGTCCACATTCACAAAGAATCAACAGCGTTAAATGTCGAGTTTTCTTTATTTGATTTTTTTATCTCCCTCTGGCCGACTATTCTCTCGTTCACTGGCCGAAAACTTGGAAACCGACCCGCACCTTTTGCCGGGCAATACGAGATGAAAGTTTAAGCAGGAAACTTTTCGAGTCCACAATTAGCAAAAGCTTCTGTGTGGAGAACATTTTTATATCTACGAACAAGTCTTCAAATTCGGAGAGACATTTTTTAATTGTCAGAGAACATTTTACAGTTAAAAAGAAATTTTTTTTTAAATGTTATGAACTTTTGGTTTTCAGATCGGCGTTCTGTCGATTCAAGTTCCACCGGATTTTATACCTGACGAGACTTCCGGTGACGTGACGGTCGGCGAAGGCGGACAAGTAAACAAATTTATATTCACAATTGATTTTTCGAAAAATATCAGTTTTTTCAAAAATAGCAATTTCACTGGGTTGATTGCGAAACTATAATGGGAGCAATCTCTGAAAGAGAGTATCGAATTTTGAGCGGCGAGTAAACTTCGTGCGGAACAAACGCGAGATTAATCTTCGTTAAATTTCACGATAAACGTTCAGTCTGTTCGTTTGCTCCCCGGGCATTTCAGTTCGCGAATTGAATAGAGCGATACGTCGAGCAAGACTCGTAGCATATTACACCTCATTCTCGAAACGTGAAAGCTTATCGCTCGGAATTGCTGAAATTTTGGAGGAATTTCGCTAGATCGGAATGAATTTCTGGACCAACTTTGCTTTGTCTTCATTATTAAATTTTGTTTGTTTCTCTATAATTTTTTCTAAGAATAATATTTTTTATTTCATATTTAATTTCTCATCAGGTGAAATTAGTCTGTCGCGCAAAAGGTGTCCCACCCCCAAATGTCGTTTGGAAAAGGGAAGACAACAGAAATATCGTGCTACGGGAATCCGTATCGAATTCACCAACTTACCAAACACGCAGTGAGTTAAAAAAACAATCACGCTAAAATAAATAAATGTGAATTCCGCACTAAGGCAACATTTCCAGTGAAATATTCGAATAATGGATGTCTTCCAAGAAGAGACATTTTTTAGCAACGGGGATTTTGTTATTTAATTAATACTTTCGAGAAAACTGTTCTTTGAATCGAGGAAGATTTTGAAGAAACATTTTTCCTCGCTGAAAAATATTCCTTTGAGGAAAAATCTTTCTCTTTCCGATGACAAAATTGCGCGACGGAAATATTTTCTGACGGAGTTTGACTTTTCCTCAGCGAATTCGGTTAAAGAATTTCAAGGAGAGGAATTGCATCTAACGAAGGTATCGAGGAATGACATGGGCGCCTATCTGTGTATAGCGAGCAACCACGTACCTCCCTCGATCAGCAAACGCATCACGGTCAACGTTCATTGTAAGTTTATGATCAATTTTTTTTAATAAGACGACAAATATCGTCGACGTATACGTACACTATCTCGTGTCAGAATCCAGTCACGAAATCATTTACTCAAATGATCCTCCATTATTTTTAGTGCAACTACAGAAGCGTTTTCGCATTATTTACTTTAAACCTTAAAAAATTAAATGGATGTGTGGTGTTTTGCCGAAAATAATGCACACTATATTTTGTTAAGGAAACAACGAGACTCTTCTTTATTACTTATACAATAGTTGTTTGACGATGTGTGCTCTTTGAATGCCGAGGCGAGAATGTTGAATCGAGATGCCGGAAAGAACATGTTCACTGAGCTACCGGTAACGAGCGTATTCTTAGTTACCCGCAGAGCGTATTATTCTTAATTACGTCAACGGACTGAAAATGTCCTATATGTATACTACAGGATGCTACTAGAATCACGTCGATAATTCAATAATTTGAGATATAAAGCTTTAAAATTTTATAAATAAAATAAAATGAATTCCGTGAAAAAATTAGTGAAATATTCAAGAGTCTACGATAAAAGCGTTTTGCGTCAGACGAAACAGATACAAAAACTTAAAATTCCAGGATTTTGCGATTCTTGAAAAAAAACGTCAGAAATGCCGATAAAAGGTAACATCCTCGAAACTAGAAAATACGGTAATAACGGGAATAAAAAATAACACATCTCGTGAGGCTGTGCACGAAATAATGGGAGATACGAACTCAGAGCTCTCTCTGGCGTTGAATCCACGGACGTGTGCACATGTCGAGTGGAATTGCGAGGGTTTGGGTATTCGGGATTCAAGAGGGTCGGTTAAACTCTCCTGCGAAGCCTCCGGGGCATAACAGGAATTTCTTCGATACCTCGACTCCCCCTCTCTTTCCATCCATCGATATACTCAAGTCCTGAGGAGCGAAGAGCGAGAAGGAAACGTCATGCATGCATATACCCCTGTGTGTGTATTATTGATACTGTATCGTATGTCTACATGCACGACTTTATGGGCTTGCAGTTTCACCGGTAATTCACGTACCTAATCAACTGGTCGGCGCGCCGCTGGGCACTGACGTTCCTCTGGAATGCCTCGTCGAAGCATCGCCTATGTCAATTAATTATTGGGTCAAGGACATGGGTAAGCATTCGACAACTTTCAATATCGACATTGATAAAAAAATTCATCATCAATGAGCAAAATGAATTGATTTTTTTTTATTGCAAATCAGATGAATGATATCGATGATTATCGGTTGAATTTCTATTCACTATTAAGGAGGTCCTTTCGCTCCAGTTGAGTCAAATGAACTGCTGTAGTCAATTTCAACAAATTAAAATGAAAAAATCGAAAAAATTCATAGAATTACAAAACAAGTAGTATATGAAGCATTTATCATCCAAATTTTGAAAAAATATTTAAAAAATTATTAAATACGAAAGTTAGTTTGACT
>JAPYYX010003358.1:0-11292 GCA_030522605.1 Cremastinae sp. B BG-2022a | reverse complement strand
ACTGCAAACAACCGAAGCTCGAGCAGCATTGTATTTGAAAAAATAATTCGCGATCTAATGAAAACTACGCTGAGCGTACGAACGAACGTGGACAACTTGAACAACATCCCAGATCCTGCAACATTTGATTTCACCGAAAATGCATATCTCATCAGTGCTTCTGCGACGTTTTTCGTTCTCATTCACGAATCAATTAATGATTCGTCCTCAACAGAAATGGAAATATTGATCGAGGCTGCAGCAAAAATGTCAACCTACAACTATCATCCAAAGTACTTGCTGATATCGAAAGTTTTGGTGCCAAGTGAAAATCTAACTGAAGTCTTGCATTACGCTTGGAAGCTTCGTCTACTGGACTTTACGATTGTGGAATTCATTGAAGGAAGTGGTCTAGGAATGAACGTATTCAATCAAGAGAACAGTGAATTACCGATCGTTCATCAGCTTAATCCGTTCAATATGGAGTACAATAGAGATGGTTGGCCACTAAACATGGAAAATCTCTTCCCCAATAAACTCATGAATATGCATAATCATACGTTGTGTATATCATGTGACCCTTTTAATAAAGAAGTTCAGGCATTCTGCTTCCTCAATGATCCTATATTGAATGCATTAGCTGAAACTGTAAACTTCATGATAGTTGATCTTGAGTTTGTACCACACAATGGTTCTATCTCGATTGAAGATCCATTTGATGTAATAAAAAAATATGACATTGATTTATTCGGATATGGACCACTGCGTTTAACTAACGACAGAAGAGATACGCTACGAACGAAGTCATTTGACATGGACTCATATTGCGCGGTGGTACCGAAATTGGAAAAAACGAAAACCAACACGAACATGATCATAGTAATCATTCTATTCAATATGATAGTTATAACTATCATGATCATCAAACGGGTATTCAATTTTGATGGCACCATATGGACCAACTTCAACATCATTTGCGTCATTCTTGGTCTCTCCGCCCAACGGGTACCAACCACAAACATTGAGCGGATCATTTTCACTTCATTGTTCGTGATTTCAGTGATTTATTCAGGTGATATCTATAGTATCATTACAGAGATGTCCCTTCAGATCCATCCTGTAATGCCATTCAATTCTTTTGATGATTTGGACAATTCAGGTCTGATTCCAGTAGTGGCTGCATCGTCTTTTGATCGAACATTTATTAATGAACATTCACCTGCAGAATTGAGGTTGAAGAGTAAGACTATAACATACGAATCGTTACATCCCTCACCTGACGAGAGTCGGAGTTACTGTGTAAAATCCATGCTGGAAAATAAAGATATGTCGTGTTTCATGAAGACGATTCATTATAAGATATTGGTGGATATTGTCACACCACATTACGGTGTAGATGTTGAAATAGCTAAACCTTGCTTTTTCGCCGACTCTTTTAGTTATCTGTTAAAAGAGAGATCGCCTTATCGACGGTTGATCGACGATTTCCTTCTACGAAGTAAAAGTGTTGGTATTCCTAATATAGTGCATTTTCCCCTACCACTCTCTGATACTGAGTTGAACAATGATTCCTCAATATTATGGCAACGTTATTCGGAAAAACAGAAAGAACGAAAACCACCTCATCCAAAAATGATAATGCTCTTGTTAGGTCTCGGTTGGACGTTTGGAACTATAATTTTCGTCGCTGAAATTATGTTTAAGAAATATTCTGATCTACATCCGAAGAAAGTTAAAAATTTATGTTGTGGAAGTCGCATGTTACAGAAAAAAAATTTCAAAAACTTTTGTAAACAATTATTCGTAACAAAAAAAGGAGTGTTGAAAGACAGAAATCAGGAAAGACAGAGAGTTGTAAATATCGATGGCTCGTGAACGAAAAAGTGTCGAAATAATTTATAGAATATCGAAATAAATGGTAATGTAATATATAATAAAAAAATAAAACAATATTCTGCTTATTACAATGCAAAAAGTGTATCATTATGTCATATTTATAATTATAGTCATTTCTTCTAATCGTTTTATGTATTAATTTATTCACTGTATACCTCATTATCAGACATATTAGTAATGTATTCCGTATAAAAATGTAAAAATAAATATTTTCGTTAATTTACGCACGTACAAGAGAACGAAAATGAAAGACTGACGAGCAAAAGTACTAAAATAATAGGTTATTGACTAATAATAATTTTATGCGAACCAGCTGCGGTTACCGGATGAACGTCGTCGGGCCATGATGAAATTGTTTGCCGAAGTTGGAATATAGCACTTTGCGTTTCATAAAAACTTGTACGTATTATTTTTATTATTATCATTCTTGTGTAAATTTGATGACAATTTAGCTACTGGTTAAATGGTATCTAAAATAATTTCTACTATAAAAACAAAATAAATGTCTATTATTGTTTGTGCAGTATTTATAATTTATAATTTACTGTATAACATTTATAATTTACTACGTCGATATCGAAAATTAATTATTTTTCAGTCCATCACAAATATCAGAAATCAAAAAATACGTACACATCTGTATTCAAACTGTATCACTCAATTTTTCATGCAATTTTAAGAACATTTTTATTTTTCCTAAGAAATCGTATTTTCGAACTTGATCAAATTATTTTTTACTTTATTATTATCATATTATTTTATTAATATTATTGTATTATTATTTTAAACTTAAAGAATTCATGTTTAGCCACTTAATATTTTTTTTCGTATCATTTCGACGTTCTGGATAACATAACTCCAACGACTGTTAAAGAATACTATTTTTATCGAGAACCTCGAATTCTTACGTAGATGAGATATCGCAAGTCTAGCAGTTGTGTACTCAGCTTTATTTCTATACTTTTAGTCATTTTAAACCATTCTTCTAAAGTACACAAGTGTATCTACATCCGCGACGAAAATATATATAAAGCGCGGAACGTGAGAACTCGTTAGTGAAATTGATGATCTTATTGGAGTAACAATGTTTTCAATGACATTGGGATTTTTTTTCGCATGTTTAATTCTTCATGTTGCCTCGGAGGAGAATACAACCCACCGTCCATTCCGCGAGGAAAAAGTACGTGCAATGTTTTTTGTCATTTTTATGCATGTTTTTAATTTTTTGTTTTTGTAAAAAAATATGTTTTTTAAAAATTGTTTTTATGTTTTTTTAAATGTCTTATTTGTTTTTCAAAATCATATTTTTATGTTTGAAAATTTGTATTTGTATGTTTTTAAATTTTTATTATTATGTTTTAAAACATTTTATTTATGTTTTTTTAATTTTTTTATGTTTTCGATTTTTTTTATTTGACGAAAAAAAGTAATTGTATAATTTTTCTAGGAACATCATGTGCCAAGCTCATTGAATAAGACACAGATGTTAACACTCTCTCGTTTGACAAACGAAACGCACATGAATGCAGTACTGGATGAAATATGTATTCCACGAGTTGTCGGAACCGCAAACCACACAAAAGTGAAAACGGTTGGTACACACCAAAACTAAAAAAGTGCAAAATAATAATTTTTTTTTTTCTCTACTATATACATTTGACAATAATCTTAATAAAATTTAATTTAATGTAATGCATTTATGCATCAATAATGTATGCATTTTGTGTTTATGTTTTGTATTCTTGCTTTAAAAATTGGTTAAAATTTCAAGAATTAATTGGAGAATTTTTAAAATAGTAAGAAAAAGCTCAAATTTTGTGGATTTATTCGAAACTACGTAACACTTGTATCAACTTTGAGAATGATTCAGCAAATCATTTTAACGCTATAAAATCCTTGAAACTTCATAAAATTCAATATTCTGTCTTGTTTAAAAATTCTTATAATACAAAATGGTTCTATCACCATTAAACTTTTTTTACGTTTCATCCAAGTGTTCAATGGTAATTACAAAATTTGAAAGCTTTTTCAAATTTTAATTATTTGAACAATTTTTTAAATATATTTATTAATGATCTGAAGTCGTCAATTGATATCGTAGCTAATCAGCAAAAAATTAAAAATTCGGAATTTATTTTATTCTGAACATACTTTTAGAAAGGATAATAATACCTCTGAATATTTATTATCTTATTTTTTCAGTATCTGAAAGCTGAACTGCGCTCACTGGGTTGGACCGTTGAGAGCGATATTTTTAATGCGACAACGCCGAATGTAACTGTTCAGGGCGATGTTTTCCCTGCGAAAACCTTGAATTCGAGTTTTCGCGAATTTGAGAACATCATCGCTAGATTAAATCCCAATGCCAGAAGATATTTGGTGTTGTCTTGTCACTACGACTCGATGTATACCAAAGATGGTAAATTTGTGGGTGCCACTGACAGTGCTGTACCGTGCGCTCAACTTCTCAATCTTGCGACAGTGATGAAAAAATATTTAGAGAGCGCAAAAACAGTTAGTTCTATTTTACATTAATACAGCAAAAAAAATAGTTAATTAATTTAGGATAAATTGGGTACTCTAAAAATTTGGTGATAATTTACAATATTTCAAAATTTGATAAAATTTAATATCAAATAGCGTTTTCTTTGCTATTTTTTTGCCATTTTTCAGAAAAGTGGTCTTTCTAAATAATTACCAAATTTAATATCAAATAGCGTTTTCTTTGCTAAGAACATTATATTTGGTGATTAAAAATCAATTAAATAGAAAAATAACATTTTCTTTGGGAATCAGACACATTTAAAAGAAAATTCAAATAAATCATCAATTAGATATTCGAAACAAGACGTCAAAGCTCACAATAAGTTAACAAATTATAAAAAAACATCTTCTTACTTGGAGGGGAAAAATCTTCTTACTACATTCTGTTCACTAAAAAAATTTCTTTTTTTTCATGGCAGCTGAAAATTTCATTTCTTTCCTTTAATTGTGATTAAAAAAACAAAAAATTCAGCATATTTAAACCCTTGGAAGAGTAATATTCTCTTAAGTACCCCATTTTGCCCCTCCCCCCCCTCTAAAATATTTACCATTTAGACTTTTTTTAATTATAGAGCGATTTGAGCTTGATGCTGATTTTCTTCGACGGAGAAGAAGCTTTTCGCAAATGGGGAAGATATGATTCCCTGTATGGATCCAGACACCTGGCTCAGAAATGGCATGAGATGAAGAGCACTTATGGAACCGAGACTGACATCAGTGAACTTGACAAAATTGTAAGTTGTTTTTGATGTAGTTTAGTCATTACAGTGAAATTAATCTTTTGTGGTTTTTGAGTTTACGTTCACTTAATATTTTTTGAATTTTTCTTTTCAGGATTTGTTTCTACTGCTTGATCTGTTAGGAACATCCAGACCGAGATTTTATAATTATTTTGACAATACAAGGAGTTTGTACTCCAAGATTGTCGAGGCTGAAAACACTTTGTATTCATTGAACGAATTTACGAATCCTGGGCCTATGAACTATTTCAGATCATCTCCATCGACAATGGACTGGGGAGTTCAGGATGATCATCTCCCCTTTTTGAGAAAAAGTTAGCATAACAAGAAAATTTATCAATTTTTTTTTATTAAATAATTAATTTAATTCAATTAATTTATTAATAATAATTCATCAGTAACACAATTTGTTTTATTTAATTGATTCCATAATTTATTTCAATGATTTTGATTAATGTATTTATTTATTACATAATTGTTGAAATATTTTCTTTTTTTAATATTTGACATTGTGATTTTTCCAGATGTTCGAGTCATTCATGTAATACCCTACAATAGACCGTTCCCAGCTTACTGGCACACAAATAATGATAATCGAAGTATCATCGACATGAATGAAACGGAAAATCTCAACAAAATATTCCGAGTTTTCGTCGCTTCCTATCTAAATCTGAATGTTTGATATATCAAAAAATTTGAATTGCTGTTTTGAGATAAAAGTCGAAGTGAGACTTTATAAAAATGTTAACTCTTACCAGTATAAACGAATTAAATTTTTTAATTTTCTTCAAAATTTGAAAAAATATTTTGTTCATGTACTTATATTATATCATGGAATTCTTAAGGACTTACACTTATTTGGATTTTTAAAAAATAAACGTTTTTTGGGATTTTTTCATAATGCAAAAAAAAATTTTTTTTTGTTATCATTTTTTTTATCTTTCTTATCATTTGTTGCACTTCGACACATTTTTCTTTTCACATTTTTTTTACCGAGACTTGTATTATAAATATCAATTGATGTACGTCAAATATTTTGTCGTTTGACATTGACGCGTGTACATTTCAAATCGAGTATATAATACGACTGTTGACACCAATCAAGAATACGGAGTAAAAGTTGCGCCGTCATATAAATTTTTAAAGAGCAATCACAAGGGTCGCCAGATGTCCAATTTTGGACTATTTTTTATTAATTGATATAAAATGTTCTCCCAAATCGATTTCTCCCACAATATTGAATAATTAAATTTATGATGTGTTATGACGTAGTTTCCTTTTTATTGAGAGAACGGGGCACGAATGGAATTTCAGTGAAAATTATTTATTTTAATAATTTATTAAAATTAGTTTAAAAAAATAATAGTTAATAAAATGTGCCGCGCGTATTTGTTAGGGATAGATAATTTTTCGTTTTTTCAGAGATTTGTAATATTTTTATGAAAAACAATAAGATAATCGCATTTTCTTTCTTTTAAAAATTTGTTTCTTCTAAAATTGTATATTTTAGAGAAAAGTGTGTTAAAAATAAAAAATATACGAAAATGTCGCAAAATAAGTCTCGTTAAAATATTCTATTTCGTTTTTTAACTTATCTAAATCACTTGAACGTGATACTATGTAAATTTTAGCATTATCAAATTGACGTAAGCAAACGTAAAAATATATAATGAAAAAAAAAAATATTGAAAAATATGCATAATCATTTTTTCTCACTGTATAAGAATTTCGTATATTTTCTTCGTGATCGTTTTTAAAAAATTGTTTAATTAATTCATCATTATTTATAGATTTAATTATTACACACGTACTATTTTTTATTAAGTTTTAGTAATTAGAACATTGAATTATCGACAATTTTTTTCAAAACAGATCTTATTCATAAAATTCAATTTATTGATTTCAATTTTTTTTCTTAAACAACAAAAATAAAGTTTTTACATTTCGGTACTGATGACGAAATTTTTAACGATACTTTCAACGGCGAAAGTGTCATTTATTTTTAAATTTTTGAAAAATTTGAGAAGAACGATGCCAGCGCCACCCCAATTCGCTTATATACATATATCTATACATATACATACATAAATATACATAAATGTACTTTTCTCTTTTCTTTCTCCATATATGTCTTACTCGTTTTTATGTACTTGATATATGATCGCACACGTGTTTGCTTGCTGTATTGAACGAAAACGAACCGCTTGGGGAAATAATACGATACAGAAGTCATCAAACAACTTGCTGATAACAAGACCTGATCGAGAAAGGTAGACACAATTTCGTCAGTCCACGTTATAAAAGTGTAAAGGTAAGAATATATTTAGCCGGCATCCGTTTAAAGGTTATGAGACATTTTCACCTGTGGGTCCAATAATTTCGATAAAGAAAATCAAAAAAAGTTCGTTACCGAGCTTACAACTATTAGAATTTAAAAATAAGTTTATTTTCAAGTTCTCTTTGTTACAAAATAAGTTTATAAAATTTATTCGAATTTTATTGTATAAAATATTTTTTTTCTACTTGCAGAGAATGATCGTGCAGCAACTGGGCTGCTGTGGAGATGTCTTCAGAAATATAATAGTTAACGAAATTGGAATATCTTGTGCACAATTATTTGGTACAAATACGTAGCAAGTTTTTCTTCCTGAAAAGATCAAATATTTATTATTTGATTTACATAAATTTTGTACTTAAATTCAACAGCTGGTAAGTCTATTTATAATGTAACATCTTTATTATTTTCTTACCTTTTTTTAATGATAAATTTTGCAATAAATGTTTTCTTTCAATAGAGTTAAAGATATAAATATTTAGAATTTAATTAAATCATTGGCAATTTTTTATGGAAATATTTTTTATCACTCAATTTCATTGTTTGATTTCTCACAACTTTGTTTCTTGTATATATTTTTATAGCAATTTAAATTATTAATGATTTATAAGAAAATTGGCAATTGTTTTATGAAAACATTTTTTCTGACTCAATTTTATTGTTTGATTTCTCATAACTTTGGTATGTACATTTTTGTAGCAATTTAAATTATTAATCATTTACATGATATATTTTTAAGTATCAAAATTGATGTCAGATTTAATTAACTGAAATCAAAATGAATTGTACTTTTTACTGGCATCATGTTTAATATTGCTACAGCCAGAAATTTGAGTTCCATCATGTATGATTGCTCGATTAAATATTTTGAATATAATTTTAATCCTTGTCTCTTTTACATTTTACTTCTCAAAGAAAATTTTATAAGAAAATTTAAAAACTTCTATTTTGTATCAAATTTTTTACCCGTGCAGTCATTTGCGATGCTCGATGTATCTTGTGCTTTTCAAAGGAAATTTATAGTTATCAAGATCAGTTTCACCTTTCATAAGTCCAGATTAAAACACATGTGACGTTTGTCTGGTATCGTGTTCAACATTGTTGCGAGGCAAAAAAAAACCTCCAGTCAGATAAGATTTAACATGATTGCACGGACATAAATTTAAAATAGAAAATTTCCAAGTATCGTACACGCCAATAGTTTTTGAGATAACAACAATAATTCAAGGTATTCTCATCACTTAACCCCGTTTAAAGTTAATTGCTGTAGACAAGCTTCGTTCATTTGATAAGCAAACTAGTCAATTACAAACTTGCCAAGTTACATTTTAGTTGCATCTTGAGTTTCCATCCAGATTAAAGTTTCCAGCGATCGGAAGCTCAGTCAAAACTGTATCAAACCGGTTTATACCTCTTAACTGAAACAGCTCTGCTATATTTGTAATCCATTATGTCCTGTGTGATAGTAAAAAAAATGGTAACTCAAACGATGGATACAACGAACAGAAGTTCAAATGACCATGACAGGATAAGCGGATCTGGGATTGAAGACAAGGTGCAGATGAAAAAGCAGCTGGGTCTTCTCGAAGGAGTAGCAATTATTCTTGGAATCATATTTGGATCAGGTAAAAAATGGATTTCAAGAGTTTTTTATTGAAATTAAATCATAATTATAAAAATTATAATAATTGATTATAATCATAAACGGGTAGTGATTTATTGAAAACTCATTTGCAATCGCTTATAATTATAATTAAATCAAACAATTTGTTTAATTCGATTATTTGTAGTTCATACGGATGTTCAATAAAAATTGTA
The DNA here is from genome assembly GCA_030522605.1 of Cremastinae sp. B BG-2022a. Classification (NCBI taxonomy): domain Eukaryota; kingdom Metazoa; phylum Arthropoda; class Insecta; order Hymenoptera; family Ichneumonidae; species Cremastinae sp. B BG-2022a. Next base: position 1,980 of record JAPYYX010003358.1, on the reverse strand, counting down.
ACCATGATTTATAAATAAAATCATACCAATGTAATTATAAATTAACGATTTAATGTATGTTTTTGTGTTCCCAGGTATTTTTATTTCACCGAGAGAAGTAATTCAAGAAGCTGGCAGCATAGCATCTTCCCTGATAATATGGGTGCTGTGTGGACTTTTGTCCACCGTTGGTGCTTTGTGTTATGCTGAATTAGGAACGAGTATACCGCGCAGTGGCGGTGATTACGCTTATATTCACGAAGCCTTTGGCGATTTGCCGTCATTTTTGTACTTATGGGCTGCGAATCTCATTTTTGTGTGAGTTTGAAAAATATTTTTTCAAATATTTATTTTCTGCAAGTATGCAGAATTTTATTTCGATTTTTTTTTCGAAATTTTCGCAGTCCTACTACCAACGCGATTATGGGTCTAACGTTCGCTGAATATGCACTGAAACCTTTCTTTCCGAATTGCACGACACCAGATGATTCTGTTCGTCTCATTGCTGCTGCAACTATCTGTAAGAATTTAATTTTAAAAAATTTGTCATAAATCAAAAATCCGCGGTAACGCACTATTAATTTTTTTTTCCTTTGTTGAAGGTTTCCTGACATTTGTCAATTGTTACAATGTAAAAGAAACATCGAAAATGCAAAATGTTTTCATGGTAACAAAAATCGTAGCTCTCGTGATAATAATACTCGTTGGATTGGCCTGGCTCGCTATGGGTAAGTTTTGAGAGATAAAATATAAAATAGTATATTAAAAAAAATGAAATTTAAAATAAAATAAAATATAAAACATAGATAATAAAACCACAATCAATATAATCATCTAAATCTTATTTTATCGATTTTAGGACGCACTGAGAATTTTGATGAACCGTTCAAAGGCACAGTCCGGGATCCTGGTAAAATAGCAGTCTCTTTTTACCTCGGTATATTTTCATACGCAGGCTGGAACTACCTCAACTTCATGACCGAAGAATTGAAAGATCCTTACAAGTGAGATTTCATAAAATTTGAAAATTTATTTTTTTCAAAAATATATTCTCCATAAAATTTGAAAATTTATTTTTTTCAAAAATATATTCTCCATAAAATGTATCGATATTATTTTTCAACGTTACAGAAACTTACCTCGAGCTATATACATATCACTGCCACTTGTAACTTTTATATACGTTTTGGCAAACGTTGCGTACTTGGCAGTTCTCACGCCCACCGAAATGATTTCTTCAAAAGCCATTGCTGTGGTACGTAATTTTTTTCACTATTAAATATTATATTTAAATCTACTAATTGATAATTATAAAATCAAAAATTTTCTCGTGGATAATTTTTATTGACGTTGATTTTTTTTATTATTTCGCAGACTCTTGGAAATCAAGCTCTTGGATACGTGTCCTGGATTATGCCAGTTTTGGTAGCAGCTTCAGCTTTCGGAGGATTGAGCGTTCACATCATGACGTCTTCGCGAATGTGCTTCGTAGGAGCTAGAAATGGGCACTTTCCCGCTATGCTGAGTCATATAAATATGAACAGATTGACTCCAACGCCAGCCCTTGTATTTTTGGTAACAGACATTTAGTAAAATAATTATATTTCTTTCGACAATATCAGGATACTAAATTCTTATTTTTTTCCTGCAGTGCATACTGTCGCTGATGATGCTCTGTACCACGGACGTTGCTGTACTCATAACTTACTGCAGCATCGTTGAATCATTTTTCATTATGCTCTCAGTAGCCGGTATATTATGGCTGAGATACAAGCGACCCACGATGAAAAGGCCTATCAAGGTTACTAATTTAATTTCCAATATTTTTTCCATACACATCATGTTTAAATAATGGAACACGTTTTTAATCAATTACTTTAATTGAATTTAATATTAATTTTAATTAAGGTATTCCTTGCATGAAACAGTTATCTTCAGATTTCACTGAAAATTTGCAGAAACATTCTTTGATGTCATATGTACAACTGTGTAAAATTTCAG
>JAPYYX010003356.1:0-11298 GCA_030522605.1 Cremastinae sp. B BG-2022a | reverse complement strand
TTTCTAATGTATTGAGTGAGTGAAAAAAACAGAGAGACACAAATGACCCCGGTTTGCGGAGGTAAGGTGCTCAAAATACGTTTGCGGAGGAAGTGTTAAGTAGGTCCTTTCGTCGCTATTGACAAATAAAAAATGTTAGATCATACCCAAAATTAATTTTTTTCTGATAATTTAAGTTCAAATTTATGCTCCTGTGAAGTTTCGACCATACTCTACTGTGTCATTTATTGAAAAAAAAAATTTCTCAAATGTTAGTATTTGTATAGAGTCTTACTAGAAAATAAGCTCTTGACATTTTTTTTCCAATTATACTACTATTCATTGATTAGATTAGATAAAAAAACTGAAAAATAGTTTTTTAAACATTTAGGTTTCTTTTTTTGCACTAAAATGTATATGTTGTCGTGAAGTTTACTGAGAAATTCATGTTACAAAATCAAAAAAATTTTCCATTAACCTAGATTAGAACAGAGTCAAAACACTTGTCAACGTTGCATAAGCGCGCGACTTCAGAGCATTGAATGTAAATTTGCAAATGTAAAACGCTTACGTTTTAGACTAAAATTTTTTGGCATTTTTGCCATGACACATTCTTATATTATGAGGAAACATAGGTAATTATTCGGATGATACCCCCCTCTTGGAGAGGGATGGAGGTGGGGGAAATGTTAGTTTATGGCCCCCCCAAACCAAACCCCATAAACGATTTGCGTCGATCACCCCCTCATCAAAAGTTATGGGGTTTCGAAAATTTGAAATTTCTACGATCTAGAAAGAGAGAAATACACGAACGGATAATTAAATAAGGGCAGAAAACGACGATAAATATTATATTTTTAATAATAAACAAATATTTATTGATGATCATACCTTTTATTCATTGTTTGTTCATTGTTATTTTTGATTGTGGATATCTTTGCGGGGGGGACCGACGCGATTTCTCTCCGGCATTGTATTCAGGAGATCAAACACTATAAATCCCTCCACCCCCCTCCAAGGGGGGGGGGGGTATCATCCGAATAATTACCGAAACATATTTCTAGCATGAAGAATAGAGACATTCTCCATGATTTCTAGGTTAAGCTCCTCGTATAAACAAACAGAAGCAGCACAGCATTCTCAAATCACATACAGGTTTCTTTCAGTTGATTTAACAGAGTCAAACTAACTTTCGTATTTAATTTTTTTAAAAATATTTTTCAAAATTTGATTGATAACTGCTTCATATACTACTTGTTTTGTAATTCTATGAATTTTATGATTTTATTATTATATGTTGAAATTGACAACACCAGTTCATTTGACTCAACTGGAGCGAAAGGACCTCCTTAAAAAAATGTCTCTAGTAGATATGACAAACTATTTTATTTTGTTCTCACTCACCATGCAATGATATATTTTGCGTACATCCTTCAGTAATAATAGACGTGGCAAAGCGCCTATTTCGTTTTATTTACCACTGACTCGAGAGATTGCAAATCTGTGCGTAAAGTGAAGGAGAAAAAGTCACACAAGTCAGAGAAGAGGGATCGAGAAAATGCCGACGTGTGTTTTGCTTGCACACGTTTAACGATAAGAGTTCAACTTGTATTCTTTACGATTTACACGACACTTCGGAGCTTGTAGCAGGTTGGTGGGTCCTTTCTCGGCTTTAAGCATACGATAGCAAGCTCGCAAACGGTTTTTTTTCTCTCTCACTCGTTGCTTCGACATTCCGCTTTCTCGTACAGAACACGGCTATAGCAGCAGGAGATTGTCCAGACGAAGATACGATCGCACGCTATTTACATTACAATGGTAAAGGTCCACCCGCTCTGGTAGTAAAATGTATGTTGGGTGGCCACCTTTTAGAAGCCTCCTGGGAGAAACGATCTCTACCTTGGATGAGAAAGCTCCCACGAAGCTGAATGCAGAATTTTATAAAAAGCCACAAAAGCTACTGAAACTCCCGTTAAGCCTGCAGGCTTGAATTTGAAAATAATACCAAAGAGAACGATTTATCCTCGAAATTCGAAAAAAGTTTCACCAACAGAGAGAAACAATTCAAATTAGTTTTTACTTGTGGCTCGGTGGATGCGTTTATTAGGCAAATTAAATATATCGTTTGAACCTCATCAAAGACGAAAAAATTAATTACAGTATCGTTACGTTGCTACACAGAAATTTACATTTCAAAATTATGTTCTCTTCCTCACTTTACAAGAGCAATTGAATTTTATCATTTCCTGTCACTGTAAAATTAGGATACCTACATTTCAATAACCAAAAAGTATGATCTTGACTTTTTGACATTGAAAATGTCATTTCGATCGCTTCAAGTAGGGAGCAAATTTTCTTGGTGCAAATTTTCGTTGAAAAATGTGACATTTTCCTAGTTCGTTTGTAACGTTTTTCGTCGAAACTATTACGTTTTAATCAATATATCGAGTACGAATCGATAGAGGAGAAGTTTCTGTAGGACAGTTTTCGGAACTATAATAGTTGTAAGTTATATTGTTAAAAAGTTTTATGCTTAGTTTAAATCTAACAAAAATGCTTTATTGAAAATGCATAGAAATGAAACAGAGATAGTGCAATGCGTTTCTAGCGCCACCTGTTGACATTTTTTTCATAAGGATAAATTGTTAGTTTTAATGTCAAGAATGTCTCCACAAAATTTCAAGAAAACCTTAAATCAACTCGTTTTTGATAGTGAGACAGGATACTTTTCCTTCACCTGGCGCGGCCGGGGTCCTTTCGGCTGCCAGGGCTCTTATTATTTCTTTGTTTCGTTTACCGGGCGCCAGTTAGTTCATCAGAGACCTAACAATCCGTATTCTACATTCTTTATTTCTTATCATTATTTTGTCAACTTTGTGAGACTCTCTGAAGGAGGGGACGTTGGGGACCCGTGACAGAGCAGGAGAGAAATTACAAGAGAATTGTATTCCGATATAAAGATTTACTTACAAACAAGCTGCTACACAGTTTCCTTTCTTCTTTACGCCGGTCGACAATTGAGGCGTTCGGGGGCCCTACTCTACGTAGTCTCTCTCTGGAGGCTAAGACCTATCTAACGTATTCTCGAGCGTTGTCGCGCTCGCTCTATTTCCCCCCTCTACCGATTTACGAATATTTGCCGAAATTTGACGAATCTCGCGCTCGTCTCTCTAGCGCTCGCTCAGCTCTTATGGCGCGCGAGCTGTCGGCTACTGCCCTCTCGCTGACCATTTGACAAATGTTTTAATTCTCGACACGCGTGAATATTCGAATTTTGCCGAGTATCGACGCTAAGCGTTCGAATAATATTCTCCCGTCACAATAGTAATACCTTAAACAGTGCAACACTTTTCCTCGAACGTATTACGTTTTGATATATCGAGTACGAATCGATACAGAAGAAGTTTCTGTTGGATACTTTTCGGAATCAGTTGTGAGTTGTATTATTAAAAAATTATGCTTAGTTTAAATCTAACAAAAAATTCCTTGGTGCAAATGCGTGAAAACAAAACAGGAATGGTGTAATGCGCTACCAGCACCGCTCGTTGACTACTGAATATATCAATATGACAAGCTCTATGAAGAGACATACTACAGATTAAGTTCGTTTTTTTCTATATTAAGAGATGTATGAACAATTTTTTTGTTTTGTGTAGATTGTGTAGATACATTTTCAATGCCCTCTGGTTTTTGCGTGAAGCGCAAGACCTGTGAATTTTTTATTATTATTTACTATTATTATATTTAAAAATAGTAAGTTTCGTCGCGTGATTTATCAAAGACATATGCGTTAACTTCATACTCGGAAAAGCTATGGGGAAAGAGTAAAACGGTTCTATGCAAAGACTCTAGTCGGGCGGAGAAACGTGCGTAGAAACTTGATAAAGAGAATCCTCGTAGCTTCTCTATCTCTCAAATGCTTTCTCTCTTCCTGATCCCGCGGTATCTTCCTATATTCAGTCTGCTTACTCACGAGCAAGCATTCCACTTCGGACATGTAGTAGTGAGAAATAATAGAGGTATCTCAAGGATCACTTCATTTACTATTCTATTACCCAAACTATTTCCATCACGTCGAAAACTTGTAAGAAAAAAAGTCGGAGCTGGAAAAAAGCACTTGCAAATGTGTGCTCGCGTGTAGAAAGAAAATCCGCGTCTATACGATCCTATCCATTTCAACGCCAAAAGATAGCGTCGGCAATTTTTTAATGGATTAGAATCCTGTGAATAAAAAGGTCGTCTCCTACCAGCTTAATTCCGCGTGCAGCCTTCCACATGCGACTCAGTTTGAAAAGAATAAAAATCCAAAGAACCATAAAAATATCGCTCACGTAAAATAGGCAATGGACTGTTTATAGAGTGGACAATACCGAAGGCTAGAAACGTTTTAAACTCCAATTTACAAGGAGGATCATTAACGTAATTCAACTCGCAGTTAAATATCAGAGAGGCGAATCTACTAAAAATCAATAGACGAAATAACGACGATCTGCATTTATCCACCTCGTTTCATGATGGGCGCCATATTATATTTGCCTAAAATCAACAACTCACTAATAGGAAATTTGATACCAATTGAGAGCACATCATACATGCCGAAAATCCTGATCGGAAATTTCACCCAAAAGCGAAGAGAAAGAAGACAATTAACCTAGTTGACCAAAAACTTGAACTTGGTTGAAAATCAACGAATCAGTAATCAGATCTGAAAATCGGATGAGAAGAATCCTTGGATTAGGTTTGAAAAAAAATAAGACGCCCCTTACCGTACCTCGTTATAGTCATTCCTTGAATGAATTATGGATCTTGGTTCTTTTTTCCATCGTGTTCGAAGAGGCATTTTTTAGTTTTGTATGCCAAAAATTTTGACCATTGTAAAACGAGAAACACTCATAAATAATAAATAACAAGAAATTCCGAACTGTGTTGAGTCAACGCGTTCGCGCCTGATAAACGCATTGCCCGTCATAATACGGAACGAATGTGTCCGCGTATATACTTTTGCGGAAGTCACGAAAATAGTTCGGCTCATATAACTCGACGAACAGCCAGTTAGTAGCGTGTATGTTCGGTCGTACAGGGGCAAGGATTGTATATAGCTTTCTACACTTTCAAGCGTCGAGCGCAAAATTTCGTCAATTTTTTGCCGTTTCCGTGGAGCCAGGCACTCGGGGATTACGCGCGTCGTCGAGCATTTCACGACGCATGATATAACTCCCACCAACGCGTGTACCTCGTCTCTCGTTCCAACAGTTTCTCTGTTTTCTCTCTTTTCCTGTCCCCTTCTCACCATTTCCCCCTTTCACTCTCGTTTTCGTCCATCCTTCCCAAAAAACATATATCCGCACGTACGTCTCGTTTGCATTTCATAACGAATATTTCACATAATACATCACATTTTTTCTTTTTACATTACGCCCCGAAATCGACGGACTGTATTTTAGATACTCGCAAAAACACCATCAAGATGGTGTCAAGAAGGAGGCAAGTACATTTTTTCATAGTATTATGGTAAATAGTAAAAAGATTGTCGTAACATGATAAATCTGCTAAGCAATAATTAAAATTATTGAAAAAAATATACCAAAGAATTTATAAATATATAAAAATGTATTCAGAGTACGATAATATAGAAGAATAAATTTTCCAAAAAATACTTGCAAAGATATATTTAATAATAAACTCGACAAGTATTTTTTTCGAAATTTTATTCTTCAATATTATCGTACTGTGAATGTATTTTTATGTATTTATAAATTCTTCCGCATATTTATATTTGATTTCTTTTTGACTTATTATTTTTAGATTTTGGAACTATTCTTCCACAATGTCAATAAAACCAAATGTTTGTTTTGAACTATCGAAAAAAACGCTTGTCTTCGCGTATAGACAGTCGCGGTCGCTCGGCCGATTTTGATGTTGATTGATTGATTTTTTTTAAAAGTGTACTTGCCTCGAGTCTTCACCGTGACTCTTGATACAAGAACTACATCATGCAATTAACAAGGAAGGTATTTACCGAAATGGCGAAAATGAAAATGGAATTGCAGACAATTTCAAAAGTCTAAATACTTCGAAATAATTTTCATAATTTTAAGAGAACGTGAGTCCTTAAATATGAGAAATCTGAGTGTTTTAAGTTTCTTTACGTAGGATAAAATAGGAAAATAATGAAATGCAATATATGGTAATGTATACTATGCGTGGAGTTAAATTTCATGATTCAGTCGCTCTGATTTCTATGCCATGCCATAATTTCGCGTACACAGGTGTGTAATATAAATACATTGGAAGTTGCATTCCATTCGCATATTTACGCATCTAATTGAATGAACGGGACAGTTTCTAAGCGACCCGTTGATAACGATCGCCCGAAGCTGAGAACGATATTGACATGAAAATTCAATTCCGGTGCGCGTCGCATGACAAATGATCCGGGAGACGGTGAATTAAATTTCCCATCAGCTCGCTCTCGTCCTCCCTTTGCTCGTTGTCATCGGAAGTGTTGCAAAGCGCCAACCGATTATATTTTAGCACTAAAAGCAGATGGGCATGAAGAAAAGGGTGTTAACGAGATATTTTGCCAATTTTTATCAAAATTTAATTTCCTTCAAAGTAAAAAGTTTCTGATAGGTTTTTATATTAGCTTATCATCCACCGGAGTAAAGTATCCTACTGTAAGATGAATACTTAAAATATCTTACAAGAAATTATAAAAATTCTTGCCATTACAATCTTGCGAAACAAGCTATATAAGCAGTATTGAAAATAAAATCTGTTATTAAATATACAATAAAATAAATTAACATGTCACTCAAATATCCTAATTTGACAGAAGAGAAAACTCCAGTCAGTATCACGAGGATTATTAGAACGCTGGGTGTGCACAGTACAATGAATTGTAAACCTTGTTGGATAGAGCTACAATATTATTTGCCATAAGTAATTAGAAAATGGGTGTGTGCGAAGAGTCTATGTATCCGAGATTCGCCCGACCTCTGGCTTGTCCTCGCCTTTGTGCACACGCGTACATATTTATGCATGGATAGGTTGATTATTCATGTATATTTTGTCGGGTGGAAGGTGTACGTACCTCCACGTTGCCTTGCAACAACATCAGTAACCAGCAGCGGGTGCTGATAATGTTATCTTCCTGCGACCACCTACAACCAGCAGATTGAGAGTCTCGCTTGCGTTCCCCTCTCTTGAGACGGTGCAAACTCCCCCATTCCCTTACATCGTCAACCGTTGCGTACAGAGTGAGGCCACAACCAAGGCTCTGATCAATTTCCAATTACGTCCCGCGAATATCTTTTTCACGATAGTTACCATCCTGATCACAAAAAATGTACTGGATAATGTAAATGGATAGACGACTGAAAAATATTAACAATTTTATCTTCACATTCAACTCTACTTAACTGTACGTTGAACTCTTCGCAAGTTCGGAACTTGTGAAGAATTTAATACCATTCATTTTTCGACAATTTTCTATTTCTTTATTTTCATGTTGTTAACGTTGCATACAGTATCGTTAGGTAGTTCGATCGCGAAAATTATTTTCTTACGAAAATTTTGAAAAAAATATATGTTTTGAATAAAAAATTTACAAATCGATTGAAAAAAGAAAAAAATAATTTCACCGTCTAGTTTTTTAGTTATTCGATTTTGAAGTTTTGTGATTCTTCCATTTAAATGCGTGTTAAACGCGGTAAAAAAATACGTTTTCCAAAATAACTCAAAAACGGTTCTTACTGTTTTCATAGAGATAAAGGAGATGTTAGAGTACTTTGTAAAGAATATTCAGAAAAAAGATGAGCTTGGTCTACCGTCTAGCCTTGGAGAAAATAATTGTTTAGTGAAAATCATAAATTTGTTTCAATGAGAGAATTTTCAAGGTTCGCAAAATGATAACGCGGAAATTTCATAAAATAAACCCACCATATTTGATTCTTTTTCATCGATGAAAATCTTAAAATTTAACACAATTAATTTTTTTAAAATTGCAAAAAGAGGCCCCGACTCACGTTTATACGGCACCCAGCGATCAAACTACCTTAAGGTATTACTTCGGTGAAATCGATCCCGCGTAATCAAGCTCAAATTTTGTATACTTTCAATTTCTATAGCTCTACGTCATTCGTCAACTTTTTAGAACGATTTTCTCACATATTTACGAGAAAATCATTGTTCGTTTTCACACTTTCAATACACGTTTCCCATCTCGAAGTAATTAAATGCGTATATTTTTTTAACATTTGATTCGCTCGCGCAAATCGAATGAAAAATTAGTATGTAATGAAGTAAAGAATTCGAAATTGCCATGAAAAATTTCAGAATTATTCACTCAGAGGATTTATTTATAGACACATGGGGAGTTTGACAATTCTGCTGAAATCGTACATCGGCATAGGAAATGTGTCTAACAAGTGTGAATTTAACCGTGATTTTTTTGAAAACAGATGAGTCTGTCGTTCTAAAAATTTGTAGAGAGATGTGTGGTTATATTAATTATAAGTCAATAAAATTTCCAATCGATTACGAGAGATCGCGTTTTTACGATTTTTTGATCCATCGCTTCACCGAAGAACTATCTCAAGATAGATAGTAGATAGATAGATAACAAACATGCTACAGTATAGAGTGATGCAGGACAATAGAATACAATACAATACAAGCAAGTGATCGTAAAGAGCAGCTTTAAGGTGGTTCGGAAGAAATAACGAAAAGAACGAGTTACGTTTAACCCCCTTGTATCTTGAGATTTACGAACACGGTAATATCAAACGAATCGGCTAAAAAAAACGAAGACGTTTTACTGTATCGTTTTTAAGATATGAGCGTTTAAAGTTTCACGAAAATACATGTACTCTTATGCAACCCACGGAAATTTTTACCGGAAATGACAGAATTACGCAAAATTTAGACGTTCAATGACGTAATCAAAAATAATCATACGAAACTTTAATTAATTAAGAACAATCCTGCAAAATTTCTGAACTCTTCACCGCATCGTTTTTTTGCTATCATTTATTGAATTTTTTCATGCGGCATCTATCTCTTTTTACTGCGCAGATCTCAGCATACTAGTAGTAACGCGTATGGTCAAATGAGAGCTTAAAATAAATCTTTATTACAAATGATTAGTTGAATAATACATAAAATTTCAGGTTTTATCATCAAATAAAATAGAAATATATTTTTGTAATATGATTTCGATACTTTTTGAAAGATTCATCAAAAATTCGAAAAATCTATTAAAGTTGTGAATTTGATTTCCCGTTTTCCTTCCGAACCACCTCAAAGGCAGCAGCTGAGGGCTTCACCCGAATAGTTAGAGGCAATGAGTTCCAAAAACATGAAGCAGATACGAGCGTTGAGTTTCGACAGATAGCTATCCGACAGAAAGGAACAGCCAAATCCAAATTAGTTTGCGACCCACGGAGGGGGTCCGATCGGGATCTTATGGTTGACCGAAGCGTGAGAGAGCTCGCAAATGATGGAGGAAATCCCAATGTGAGCACTTGGAGAGTAAGCAAACCCAAGAAGTATAGGCTACGTTGTGCGGTACCTATAGGCATTTTAATCGTTCATATATAGTAAGGCATGATGTGTTCAGATATCCGGACGAAAATTCCAGAGAAAAGTATACTCACAATTTTGTCCTTTGTCCGTGGTTTTTTTTTCATTCTGTCTCAACTTAATCCTCTCGACTTCACTTAATTAAAATTTTACAAAAAGAGCATTCATAAGTTTAATTAAACTACTTACAAAATATATATTTAAAAAATAACTATAGTATAATCACGTGCAATAAAATATAAACTTAATTTGTGAACGAGACGTTTTACAAAATTGACAAAGTTACGAGATTCTATTGGGATAAAAAAGTTGAATATAATTTCACCCATTGTCATGTAAAAAAATTGAAGTAGAATATTTGCTCATTAAATAACCGATATTACTGAAAGTGGAAAAAAGTGGAGGCGGGAAATCTGGTAGGACTAAAATCTCATTTCGCGCTCGAAAATGGAGCTTTTTCTCGGTAAAAGTTCTCTTAACTATACAGAGCAGAAGCAGGTATACCGAAACAAGTAAAGTTGATATTATAATCGATAAATACGAAGGGTTAGGCTTTCTGGAGTCTGGCCAAGGATAAGACAGAGTTGCATGGTAGTTTTCTACTGTGTACGTACTGTGTATGTATACTGTGTATGTATGTACACGTACAATATATGAATGTGTGCATGTTTATATACATACATACACATGATAATAAGCTTTACAGAGTCCTCGGTGTCACTGTGGAAACTTTCATGCTGTTTTTTCCTCTTTCTCTTTGTGTTTGAGCGTTCCCTCGCAATCCCTCACCACGAGGTTTCCCGTCGGTACCTCGTTAGACTATTCGTAATATCCAAAGCCTTCTTCCCTCTCATTCTGTACCTTCATCGTTTCTATATAGTTCGAGCAGACTGACGTGAGAAGAGAACTCAAGCTTCGATGAAACAAACTTGGAGAAGCAGCCAACTCAAATCCTACCTGCCTCACTCCCTTTCTTTTGTTTTTCTCTGGCACTTCTCTGTACTCCCTCGTCATTCTTTGTATTTTACATTTTTAAAAAAACTTCGATAAAGCTCCACCTTTCAGGGAGACATACTCAGAAATCTCGTTCGGCCTTCTAATACTGTTTATGTAACAGCTATTTTATAGGATATAAATTCATGTTAATACTGTACATATATACTCATGAACTTTTATCGCAGAGTTGATTCTTGCCCTCTTGCTGGTCCTTTAAATTTTTTTTTACCGCACTATCTTACTTCTCCATAATCCATTTTCATTCGCATTAAATTCAATAAAAAAATTATCTAAATCATAGATGATGCAACCGACCGACAGTAGTGGATCCGTGGTTGGTGCTTGAGTTTCGGCGGTCCCACAAGTTAAGCTGCATTATAGGCGCGGCCAATACTTGGATGGGTGACCGCTTAACTCGCATTGACCAACGGGTCAACGCTGAGCGAGAAGTGGCTTTTTCTGGATCTTTCGAGATTCGATAACTTCAAAATACCCAGAAAAGGCATCACCGAATGTGCGGCATGGGTTTTCCGCAGTTTTCCCATGCCCATGTGCAAACATGTGCGAATGCGATACAGGTTAGGTGTGAAGTCAACTGCGGACGCAATCTGGTGGGGAAGTAAGGAAATAGAGCATATATAGTGTAACGTGGCGTTACAGTGAGGGCCTCGCCTCGCTCGGCCTCCTCGTCGAAGGCGTCCCGCAGCACCAGCGTATTATATTTTTATTAAGTTTAATTAT
>JAPYYX010003355.1:0-11300 GCA_030522605.1 Cremastinae sp. B BG-2022a | reverse complement strand
ACTTGGAGAGAATTCTTTTTAGGTGTCTACGAACCTATTTTTCAGAGTATAAAGTCAAAAATAAATTATTCGATTTTTTTGACCCACCCTAATGTATACGCATATAGTAGAAATGATAGATCTTTCGGTGCTTCGTTACGCGTCGTCTCATCATCTACGGGGAACGCTAAAATATTTATACTATTTTTCGTACAGGTACATAGGGTTATTGATATGTATTATTCATTGGGAAGGCTTCCGGGTAAAAACCCTTGACATCTATACATATGTATATATGTATGTATGTATGCATGTATGTATGTTCGTACACACATGCATTGGGATTGAGAGACGTTATTTCCGCATCTCTGGATCTCTTCGGAGCGCGCAAATATTTTGTTCCAGGACCTATATTATGCATAGAGGAGAATAAGAAACCGAAACGAACTCATCTATATGTAAACGAGCATTGCGTATATGCATGGTGACGATATCGTTCTCATATGCGTACATACATATCAACAATTACTCATCAACAGTCGTAATATCGTATACATATATCGCTCCACGTTTGATCGAACGAGAGATTAAGAAAATAAAACGTGGATGAGATAAAATATGCGATTATAATAATGTATTTAAATTTTGTGCGTTTTTGCATGGCGTTGCTCTTTTCGAATAAATATACACATGTGTATGATAAAAACACGCGACGACGGAAGAAATAAGCTCCTTTCGGAACGAACGAATAAAAGCGTGTATATATGTAATAGATATTTTATATGTAGGTACTTATAGGGGCGAAAAAAGTGCAAGAGTCTATAAGGAGCATAATCTTGGAAGACAAGTTGGATCGGCGAAAAAAGGATTTGCAGCGAGTACGTGAAGAAAAAAAGGAAGAGAGGGTAATACGTCGTTTATGATGAGTGGGCGGGAAGCGCAACCGCGTATAGGACTACAATATATACGATAATGTATATATTAGTAAGTACATGGAATATGTATAGGCTCGTTCGGTGTGTGTCTCGGCGACTGGCGCTCGATGCGGTATATAACCAAAATATACACACGTCGTAGAGAGCCTTACTTACATCAGATGGAGTATGTATACATGCTCATATTATATATTATATGTACATGTACATTAATGTAGGCGGTAGCCAAAGCGCCAGAAAGCATCAGTGCGGCGGAAGAGAGATCGCTCCTCTCGAGCTTTCGTTAAATTCCATCATGAAGCTCCCCAAGAGTTTTCCTGAAAGAATGTGACCTGACAGGAGCCGCGATTACGACACTGAAAGGACGCATCAAGAATAAAATAAGGGCCATGCACATCTAACTTTTTTCTCCCTGTCTACCTTCCTCCCCGTGTGCTTCGTCACACCTCTCATTCGATTAAATTTCCATGGATCATATCGCATTTTTGTAGAAAAGTAGGTTTATTGTATCATATATGATGAAAAGGAGTGGTATGTACATACAAAGTTTTTGCTATGAAAGGATCGCAGGATTGAAGCGATTCATCGTTCAAGAGACAGCTATGAAATAATTATTTTTACCAAATTCGAGGACGTTCAAGGTGGTTGATCGAGTATTCTCTATAGTTAAATGACAGTCCGTGTAGAACGTTTTCGTGAAAGTTATTTTTTTTCATTTCGGATCACTGGAAAAATAATAATGATTTTACTACACTTTGAAATGTTCCACTGATTTTACTGCTGTCACAAAATTATCAGGAGAATAATATCCAAGGTCAAGTCGATCAATTGACTCCGTCTTCATCACATACACATTTTTTTAAGTGTCTCATTTTTTTTCAATAATTAATTTATTTACCAGATAAATTGTATATAAAAAAAGGATTGAATGAAGGCTCTATGAAATTTAGTAACGATAAAGTAGAGCAAAGTTTTTGCAAAGAAATAATGGTGAGGAATACATTTTCTTTCAACATTTCAATAATTTATTCTCTACAGCACTAAATCGTGAAAGTTTAAAAAAATTTCAACAATTTTTGTAAGATGCAATTTCTTCTTGGGATATGTGTCATACGGGCGGAGCGTAAAAAACATGGCGGCCATAAAAGAAGATCGTACCTTCAGTAGCAGCAGAATCAACAACTCTTATTGGAGAGATATTATCGCGTATAATCCCCATGTCCTGATGGAAGACTGATGTATATCATCATGCGCAGAAAAATTTACTCCAAGTATACTTATTTTAAAATGATGAAAAATGAATGAGTATAGATATAGATACCGCGCCGGCGGCATATCGGAAATGAAATGGAGACGTTATATTCTGATATGCTCTTCTTCTTTGGTGATGATAGTGTAATTTAGTTATTTTTTTTTCCTAGTCTTGTTTTTTTATTCTCGAAGAAAGGGAGCAGTGGCCGTACTGCAGTGTACCTTGGAACGTAGCGAATGAGGGTGTATCAGAGAGAGATGAGAGAGAGTAGATTAAAGCCATCAGGTCTTCCGATCGTTCGAAAGAGCGAGTCTCTTGCAACTGATAGGCTAATGGTCGAGCGGGTGTGTCGATAAACCGCTGCTTAATGAAGGATACTCGTGCATGCGGTTAAACAATCGAGGAGGTGGAGACACGATGAGCTCTCCGTCGACGAGGCATCATCGAGGTTGGTAAGGACGGCTCGCTTTTCGCGCGGGAGTGCGCCTCGCGAGAACAGTTTATCGCGCAGAGGGAGATGTGTGCCATTATATAAGTATACACGCCGATGGGCTGTAAAGACGAGCGAGCAATGCAACCATCTCCCAGCATAGAAAACATATTAACGGAAAATATCTGATGACATCCAACTTATTCATTTTAATTCATGAAAATCCTCATTATAGGTTCTTTCCCTCGACGAGATAACACCTGTGCATGCTTATTCGTCTGCGGATGAATACAATACATATTTCACTTTATACAATTAATAATAATTATTTATCATTCGAAATTGCATTTAGATGGAGATTTATGTGTATTTTATTTTTAAGATGATTTTGCTCTAGTCGCGCTAAAAAATATTATTCGTGCTCGGTGAGAGTTCGGAACTGATGATGGTGCGGGGCGTCCATCAGCATCAGAGTCCATAAGAATATTGAAAGAGAAGAGTAAATTTTCTTCTCGATGGGTGCATGAGCGGATCGAGGTACCTACATGCACATAATACCTATAGAAGAAAGAGCGGAATGCTCATCAAGAATAATATACATATACATATATGTATACTTTTGAGATCGATTGGCAGAGTCGATTATTCATCCAAAGAATTGGTTAGCTGATGCATATACGCGTATACGTATATGTATATAGGTACATACAACGTAATATACCTACGTATAGTGGGGATAAAATCAGAACACGATCGGAACATGGTATGGGAATGATGAGAGAAGCGCGCCCTTCCTCCCTGTTGTTTTGCGTCCTTTATTACCGGTTGACTTACTCTCGATTCGTATCTCGAGGGACGATCCCGAGTTAAAACAGAGAGGGTGCACCACGACCCCCTGATCGCCAACATGAGCGGCGGAGAATGATTGCTACGAAGCGTCAACTTTCTCCATTTTTACTCTCACGAGGTACAAAAGCCCTTTTCTTGTTCGCATTACCTATTCCATCGACTCTCCTTCATCGTTTCTTCCGGCAAACAAATGCTGCGCCCATGAATTTTATTCTCCACATTGCATTGCGTTCAATGATGTATATATGTACCCAACTCCGCAACGACTATATTTTCCATATTCGGGATGGAAGCACTTGGATGATTTCTCTCATGATTATTACGTCTCAAATCGCTCATCTCACATCTCGTTACACGTGTTCGAGGCAAGAAAAAAAATGTCTATCCACAGGGAAAAATAAAAGAGAATCGAGGACCGATCGACAGACACGTCCCAAAAGAAAAGAGAAAATGAAGAAAACAAAAAAGGTTGAAACGTATCGTGCGCATACGAAAAGAGCATCATAGTACATGTGTTGTCTCTGTTTTTACAAAGTAACTACCATCATCAGTTTAGCGAAACACATCTTCTATATATATATTAAAACGTTGAAACGATTTTTCCTTATTCCTGCTTTGTTGAGCAGTATTATCATATCTATACTATATAGAAAAACATTTTGTCGCAGTAGATACATATATCAAATGTTCCGCGGTGACGTTTGCATTTAATTTTTTTTTGTTTCATAGTTGACCCGATGATCATGTATGAATAGCGTTAATAATAAAATTGCGTTTGCCAAATCGTAGAATAGCGAGTTGCGTATTGTCTGGGTACGTGTGTGTATGATTTGTGGGTGCGTGAGCGCGCGTATGTATTTTACTCTTTTTCTTTTTTTCGTATAAAGGAGCCGCTAAATGATAAATTATCGCATGATAGTCTTGGATCTGTACTACCTCTATAGATGAATTCAATGTATGTTGTGCATTTAAAAAAATTCGTGTAGGAATTTATGATGCACATTTGACACATCGTTGCGTGAATCATCGTACTTATTAGAATATTAGCATCAAAATTCATTTTAATGAAAAAACATTTCATATTAAATTTTACATCTGGTCTATCTGGCGTATTCTTTTAAAAATTGATATAATTATTCTTATCTCCATTTGTTCTTCCAGGACGAGAAGAATCAGTTGCTTATCACGAATCTGTGGCTCAAGTTGGTAAGTTAATACGTGATTTCATTTTTCGTATTGTATCCTATGACCGTTATTCTTAAAAGTTGGGACAGATTTAGCAATCTTCTCCCATTTTTTTTCTCGCTATAAAGAATAATATAGTTGATAGTTGAAATTTTTCACTATAGTATCCGAATGAAAATTTATTTAACGTTTGTGAAATCCCGGTCTCTCACAGTGATGAGTAAGTCAAGCTGTTATTTTTCCTTCATTTTTTCTCGAGCGAAGACGAAAGTTATTCACATCAGAGATGAAGTATCATTTTTAACCTATTATTCGTTGATTTGAAGAGCGCAATAAAGGATGTGTTAGAAGTTGGCGATATAACGATGGTTAATAAGCGAGTCGCGGTGCACACATGATTTTTTATACAAATTAAGCTCCCGAATTTGAAACGCCGATAAATGATGAGTGCGACCAAAGTTCGCCAAAAGCATCGGAATATCCGACATCATGCCCATTGACAGTAACCGAAATTACTGCGAACATGGGAGGGGGAGATTTAAACAATTTCCGAATACCTGTAGAGAGATGACAACTCGGAGGAAAAGCCCCCCTGACGCACCAATTAATCCAAGTGACTGTTTAAAATCGACGAAATAAGGCAAAAACAGGCTGACAGCCGTATACGCGTCAAAATTATATCGTATCTTTCGCCTCTTCTCTCGTTTTTTTCATTTTTAACTCAAGAATGCTGCAATCCGCGGTAAAAAGAAGAGCAGAGTCTATCGAGTATGATGTTGAAAATAGCGAATAACAACATGATAATAATATTTTGTTACACGGCATCAGACTGTGCAATAGAATAATTATTATCAAACTGTATATGCATATTATCGTACATGTGATTTGAAAAAAAAAAAAAAAAATGTTTGGATTTCGGATGCATCGTTACCTACGCCCTTTAATTCAAAGGAGCTTCAACTTTTATTTATAATATCCCTTCTATTTGTTATTCCGTTTGTATTTCAACGAGGGAACGAACAATTTTTTAGCTTGAAGGAATCTTCCTGCCAATATGCGGCGATATCCAGAAGCAGGAAAAATCTTGAATCAATCTCATTGTTTTTTAGGAATGGGTGGACGTGAACATGAGGTGGAACGTCTCGGAGTACGGAGGCGTAAGAGACTTGAGAATTCCTCCACACAGATTATGGAAGCCCGATGTTCTCATGTACAACAGGTAAGGATTCCTTGTCCATGCTATTATAAAAATCATCGAATTTCATTAAATGTATGGTGGCAAAAAAAAAACGAATTTCCCTTTTTTCACCATAGCTATTAAAAAAAAGGGACGAATTGCTCGATTTGGATATTATTCCCTAAAAATTTCAATGATGCGCGCTCTACAGTTCGTTCATCTATTTTGAATCTTTATTATCACATATCTATCTTTTATAAGCATATAATTATAATTCCATTCCATTCCATCCATAAATGATTCCTTTCGATACTCGAGGCTCATCATCGATACGGATATTTGAAAGTTATAATTGAATGGAAAAATATGGATAATACAATTTTAAATTTTGTAAAAATTCTTGAAAAAATCTTTTTCTTTCACTTTTGCATCTACCGTTCGTGTTAATGATGATTCGTTTCACATGCCATTATCCGTAAAAAAAAATTATTATTAATTTTATTGTATAAATTTTTTTTCTTACATTTTGGAGAGGTAGCCCATTTTGCCGGCAAAAAAATTTTTTTTCTCATGGCAGCTGAATTTTCAATTTTTTAACTTTATTTATATGATTAAAAGACAGAAGATTTGACATATGTATATAAACCCTTGAAATCAGAGTAAGCATATCATATGTAGCATCAAGCGCTGAATTCGATGTAGCGAACACGTCGAATGTCGTTTCTTGTTACTTTTGTGCTATGTATCGACATTCACCATAGACGTATGTATTATGTATGTACATACGTGTAACGATACTCCCTATCGTTCAATCTATCTTTATCGCACAGATTAATTCTCTTGCAAATGAGCCTCGTATGCAAGTGCTTGAAAATGTATATCTCAAAGGTTAACCGACTCGAAAGTTTGCAGGCCGTCCTGTTCTTTAAATACACAGACCTTCCGCAGTTACCCACTTCGGTAATTCTGCCGCATAAATATCCGCAGTGTAGTTCGAGTTTAACTATTCATCGTTTGAATATATACTTTGGTGCGCGAAGGAAGTGGCGATGAGTTACCTCGCGAGCGAGATTATACTCCTGATGCCTGCGAGAATACACCCAACCGCGATTCACGTACGCACTCTTGCGGATTCTCATCTTTTTATTGTAATTGCACATCCGCTACCTCTGATTCGTGATTTCTCTTTCTCTATCTGCCGCTGTCATTTTATATTATCGTGAAAACGTTAGTAAACGGACGAGAGGATTGTTTCATAATCTCCTAATGCGAGCAGGGTCAGGAGCACGGAACGTAATCGGACACTGGAATAGGACGCGTGCTGCCTTTTTCTTGTTTGATATACCGCGATATGTTACTCTATGTGAATATACGTGCGTAGTGGAATTAAAGTAAAAGTATAATATATATTCATGCATAATTAAGAAGCGTTCGACGTACGCTCAGGAGATGGAATTAATCTATACATACAGTACAGATTAATGCATTCATATACTGACTATATATACAATATGGAAGAATGGATGTAAATATATAATAATAATAATGATGATGCTAGATAGGTAAGATGAGGAGACGTCAAAGTCGCACGAGGCGCACAGTTGAGATTGCCGAATTCTCGGTGGCATTCCAAGAGCAGAGCGCGCATTTCGTCCCCTGCTCCTTCTTCCTCGAATCACGAGGTATTATGTATATCTATATGTATATCAGCATACTAGAGCGTACTAGGTGAATCCCTTCCCAGCGGTTGCCACCATCATTCAGTCTCTGCCCCCGACATATTCGATTAATATGATGCATATAGTGTAAATACATATATATATATATATATATATATATATATTGATGATACCCGCAAGGATATTCCCCAGAACGAAGAGAATCTCATCGATATGGTGATTCTCTCTCTCTCTCTCTCTCTCTCTCTCTCTCCGGAAAACTCCTTAAAAAAATCTTGCGCGGTATTACTAATCGTCAGAGTTTTATTTATCATTCGCAAAACGATGATAATTTATGACGGCAAGCAGGAGTCATCCTCATCTCGCTGCGTATTATATAAAAATGATAAAACCCCGTTTTTCAGATATATATTTATAATGTATACCTCGTGCGTACGTATGTACGTACATATATGTAAATATCATACACATATAGAATATGAATGTCAGTGTTCCGGATCCGTGTCCTGGAAGACCCTTGAACAGCCGTTATCAACGCAACTATATACGTATGTACGTGCATGTATACAGCACGTATATATATATTTGTCTGCTCGCGCATAGAAGAGTTTCGAAGGGATTGCAAGGAAGATGGAAAAGCTCTTGGACTACTACGAGAGAAGTTGGACTTTCGCCAAGGCCAACATACATTAGCTATCGGGGTGTATTTGAAATTCGAGCCAAAGCAGATTAAATTCGTGTTTGCCCTACTATACCTCTATTTCTCTCATTCTTGTTTCCTCTCTCAATAATCTTTTCTGCTATATATGAACGTAACGATGCTACTTGCATCTACGCGGGGGGATACCCATGAAAGTATAAGTTTTTCATTACGCGGTGGGACTCTCGTGACGGGGGTGGCGGTACACACGTATGTACGTATGCATGTACATGCATGCACACAAACGCTCGCACGCATCAGCTCCGCGCTCTTTGCCAAAGTCGCGAAACGCTCGAATGACTCTCGCTCTGATCGGCCAATCGTTTCGAGCTCCCCCAGTCAGCTGTGACCCCATTTCTGTCGTGGGGGATAACGGGTAAACATCCCCAGGCTTTTACCGGACTTGTATGCATACACGTCCTCCGAATATCTCGCGACCTCTCGTGCGGCAACTTCCAATTTTGTTTACCTTTTACCGTCTCTCCATCTATCTATCTATCCATTTACACATCACCTACATACATACGTATATGCATCAGAGCTCTTATATCTTATTCCTTATTCCATTTATATATTAATCTCGATTTCGTCGTATCAGAGTTGAACCGCTAAACTAAATGATTTTGGAATAATATGAGTATATAATTATGTAAAAGCCCATATATAAAATGTGTTTGTGCGTGTGTAGGAAGAAAAAAAGCGATTAACAGTGTGAGAAAGAACAAGAGGTGAAATTCCGGAGCGAGAATTGTTGTCGAAGCAATCTGGAAGCTGGAATCGCTTTTGTTCTGTTGTGTTCTCTTTACATAGGCGTGTCTATACATATACGTATAAAGCCATGAGGTGTTATAGATTTTTGTCGCATAGCCGAATATCCTGCAGAACTGTATACAGAGCCTGTGGGCATACAGAGCGGTGAATTCTTCCCCTCTTGGTCTATTCGATCGTTTCGCAGTGTTTCTTCCTACTACACCTATATCCGCCGATCCCGCGAACCTCATCCGAGGAATATTGGAACATCTATCAAATTAGTCCCGGAGCAGGTCAACGTAATCAGAAGAGAGAGAGAGAGAGAGAGAGAGAGAGAGAGAGAGAGAGAGGCCAGATACAGCCGGTTCGAGGGAGTTCCTGTTACCGGAAGCTTCGACTTTCCGGCAATTACGATAACTGTACCGCACACGTCCATATGTATATATGTATCGCTGAGATAGAGAAACGAACGTCCACCGCGTATACGATTTTGCTGAGAGAATATGTTCGCGCTTTCATCCCCATCAGGCTTAGTCATTCGTTCCACGAAGGAAAACCCAGGAAGAAAGAAACTTGCCCGAGTTTCTTTCCGATCGAGCCAAAATGAAATCGAATTTTCATTCAAGAGAGAGAGAGAGAGAGAGATAAAGATGTTTCTCCTTTCGTGAAGAGCCGCGAGTGCGCATCGGAAGTCTTGGCAAAGTAGGCTAAACGTAGTGGCGCATTCTACCGGAGTTCTCGTCATGCAAATATCGCTCTCGCGACTTGATGAGAACAACGGTCAAACCATCGACAAGACAAATTCTTGCAAGTTAAACAAGTTATGTTGGCTCTTCCTTTCGACTAAAGTTCGACAATCTTAAGGCCAAGTGCGCCGCCCCATAGTTGAGTAATAAAAGATTCTCTATTGTCCGAAGCTCCCTGATGGCCCATTACTTTTCAGTGCTTCTCTTCTTCGTATAGGCTCAACAACTTTTCCTTTACTTTGCAAACCTCTCGTTTATCGATCTACGTTATTATTATTGCCGAACTTCCATGGATCTTTTTAAGTTCGAATATTTTGTATCAAGGCGGGCGGGTACGAAAAATGGAAGAAGCCACATTCCTTTTCTTCTAGCTTCTACCTAATTTTCAATTAAATGTACTATTTATTTAAATTTATCGGGAGATCGGAGGAAAGGAACGAAGCGAGAGGAGAGCAGGTCGCGCGACTGCGTAAGCTCGTACGCGGATATCGGAAGCGTGAGCGTGCACCCATGCAGAGGGATGCCAAAGGAGCTAGCGAAAAGAAGGGTTTTCGCGTGCATGCATGGGCGGGGCTGACTTCTCTACAGCTCGTTTGCTCACTCATCTGTACATGTGTAAAGGAAGGATTATGTGTTCGTGTGTAGACAGTATGCGAGTATTCGGGAATCCCAAGCTCGTATCGAACCTCAGAAAGCGCAGCGGATTCGCAGCACAGACGAAGACTCCAGTTGAGGGGATGAACGAATCAAAGAGTGAACGAGGATATGGCTCCATGTTACGGGAGGGGGGCACGGAGGAAGGCAAGGGGGTCAGCCAGCCAGCAGTCAGTCGGAGAGAGAGAGAGAGAGAGAGAGAGAGAGAGAGAGGGCAGGGAGGACCGCGGGTAGAGCACACGGGTTTCAAAAAGAATGAAATAACGGATTGGGTTGTGGCCAACTGGCTGGGTTCCAACCAATCCTTCCTCTTGCATATACTTTCTCTCTCTCTCTCTCTCTTTCTATCTATCTATCTATCTATCTCTACCGCACTCTGCCTCTCCTTCTCTTTATCGGATTCGCCTTTTCTCCGATGGCAATTGCTGATGTATACATATAGAGCACTTTTACGATGGACGAATAAGGTGTATGGAAAGAAGAGAGAAAAATCTTGGAATGAAAAGTGTAGATCGGCGTACCGAAGCTCTTGGTCTCAGATCGTCCCTGATAAATCATTGATGACGCCGCTTAGATCTCTTTTTCTCATTTAGAATAAGGAAATGTCATTTAATCACTGGCATCTGTTTCGTAGTGAATCGAGGAATGAGGAGAATGATGTCCATTCGGGATTTTTTCGAAAAGTTGTTTTTTTAATTTTATTTTATTTTTAAAATATGCATATGAAAGTGTGTGCTGACCCCTTTTTTTGCATTCACAAGCCTTGACAATTCATCTTGGCTGATGTTGATTCGATAAATAAATAAATAAAGAGAGAGAGAGAGAGAGAGAGAGAGAGAGAGTGGGGGGTGAATGTTTTCTTCATTTAAGGTAGTTCGATGACGGCTACGTGAGTCTTTGAGTGTCTAGCAACTAAATGAAATAGCTTAATCTAAAACCAGCCTTATAATTACTCATTTATCAA
>JAPYYX010003354.1:0-13528 GCA_030522605.1 Cremastinae sp. B BG-2022a | reverse complement strand
TTCGGTGACGTCCTTTCTGGATTTTCCGAAGTTATCAAACCTCGAAAAACCCAGAAAAAACCACCTCCCGCTCAGCGCTGACCCGTTAGCCGATGAAAAATTAAGCGGTCACCCATCCAAGTATTGGCTGCGCCTAATGCAGCTTAACTTATGGGACCGCCGAAACTCCACATCGACCACGGGCCTACGACTGTCGGTAATAATTGACTCTAATTTTTTCAAATTTTTTTTGTACGAAACAGTTTTATTAGCTATTTTTCATTGGTGAGAACAACCAGTCAAACTTTCCGTACTCTGTCCGTCGGATCTCACTCTCGCCTCGAACGAAACGAGCCTCAAATCCACTAAAGGTTTTATAGAGAAATTAAGTATGCCAAATAATTGTTTTAATAATTTTATTTTTTGTATGCTAATTATTTTTAATCAAAATCTTACTATTTTCACTAACAATATTAAACAAATTATCTGAATAAAATTGACTTTATTTCTGAAGTTTTCTTTATTTTAAAGATCCTGAAATTTATGCATGCCTTAAAAATACAGTAACTGAACAAAATACCAGCATTTAACCAAAATATCACTCACGTAATATTGTTATTCAAATTTAGAATTTTTTTTAATATCAATTATAATCACTGCAAAAATTTCTTTCATTGAATTTTTCATTTGACTACGTTCAATTCATTGTCATTTAATTTCCAAAAATCAATGGATATACTTCAAAATAGATCCATTAATTTTTTCGATCATACTAGATTTAATCAAAATTTGTTCCAAAGTTTTTAAAATTCACTATATGTATTAAATTCATACTGCATCAATGAAAAATTACCGTAACGAATTTTAACACGAATTAAATTACTTTCCAGTATAAAATTTAAATTCGTTTTTAATTTAATAAATTATTGATTCCACCTGTAATGAACTTAATTGAATTACCGTCTTAAAATTCAATTCACAAAAATTCGTAAAATAAATCAATTAAAAAATGCGCAAGGTTTTTACATGCCCATCTCGAACCGATTTTCCGTAACGATTAAACCGATCCTAAAATATTTATTTTCAATTAAAAAAGTGATATTTTTGAGTATCTCGGTGACAGCTTCTTCCTGACCGTTTCGGTTGACGTTTCTCAGTGTTTTAAGTTTTTTGTCTTCCTATACTTCACCCTCGTGCCCCTTCCCACGTGTCCACGGGCGAGAACACGTGGTACTCTTCACCGAGGTGTTGAACCGTCCGCCCGGCTGTTTACCGAGTAATCCAATATTACAGAATACGAGGAGGAAATTTCCAACTGTGAAACGTCATATTAACTCTGGCGCCAGACACTCTTTCCTTTTTCTTTCCACTCGTACTTTCTCCGTTTCGCCTATTTTTCGCTCCGGCCCGGAACTCCCGGCTGGGATTCGTCACAAATTGTCGTCGCGTCAAAATTCACTTCCAGACGTTTCCGCACTTTTCGATGAAACATCAAATATCAAAATTTTCTAATCATACTCGTCATTTTTCGTTACCGAGAATTCATTACGGAAAATATTTTTGACACGGATATAAAAAATAATTTCATTTTCGACTTTATTTTATTCCACCTTTTAACCTTATATTATTCATTCTTTTTCCTTAAGGGGTTTCAGTACAGTTGTTATAAAACTCAACAAATTAACACGTAAAATAGATAGGGAATCGAAAAATCATCAAAATTAAATAAAAAATGAAAACAATTTTCGTTATTATTAGATAAACGGATATAAATTCCCAAAAAATATTCGTCTACGTAGATATTGAGTTATCAAAGAAAATATTTCCGTTCTTATGCATGGAGTTTATAACTAAATTCATAGAAAATAAAGAGCAATTTTCTCTTTCGATAAAACTCGAAAACTATGTAGATAAAAATTTTGAAAAAAATCATGTTCACGTATTTTATGTCAAAGAACATCCTCACAAAATTTTATCACATTCTGATCATACTTGCTTATGTACCGAACACCTTAAAGGAAAAGTAAAATCTTGAATTTTTGAGGAAAATATTTAATGTCCATGCGATGTAAAAATATTATTACTTTTTAAAATGGTTAAGGGGTTTCGGTAGTAAAAATGAAAATGATAAGAACTTGATGAAATTTGAACAGAATGTTCTTCTATGGAAAATTTGAGAGTATTTTTTTTTCAAAATTTTCGTCCTCATATTTACAGAGTAATAGAACAACAAAAATACGCTTTTTGGTTGAGGTATAAGAACATGCTCGCCAAATTTTATCAAATTCTTATTATTTTTCAATTTCCTATGTGTTTAACATGCGATTGTAGATAAGTGGTATCGAAATCCCTTAATGTATCAACACATAAACAAACAATAAAAGTCTCCAAAAAATACCATAAAAATTTAAAAAACGTAAAAATTAAAAAAAATAAAAAGTAAAATTTTGAGAGTATAAAAAAACGAGGTAAAATAAAACGAAACTCGTGTATATCTTACATTCTTTTTCTTCTGCAGTCTTTTCGTTCGCGATTCTGCTCAATGGGTCTCGAAGAGACGATTTGTCACTCGGGGCGAGCGCGAGTGAGCGAGAGGAAAGAAAAAATAAAAAAACGCGGAGGGATCTTTCTTGTGGAAAAATCCTGGCCGTGAAAAGGTGTGAATCTCCGTGGGTTGAAAAGGTGACAATGCCCATAGTGGCGCGCCGCACAATGAGACCCTAAACCCACAATGTAAACGCGATCCTCCTCTCTTCGTCTCGCTCTATCTCGTCACAGGACCAGGAACAACGTGCCCGTTTTACCCTTTTTTTGTATATTTTAGCCTCTCGTACCTGTCATACGTTTTATTTTTCTACTTTTTTCGGAATGCTTTTTTTTCGTCCTGCTATGCTCAATTGCTTCACACGTGCCCGGATCATCTCGATCTCGAGTCAACTCACGCTTCAACTCGTAAATTTACACGATTTTTTCGCGATCTTATTTTATCATCTCTTTTTATCATCGAACTCGCGATTCACGAAGCAACCGATTACAACGTCTTGTTTTTTTATGAATCATGTAATATTTTGATTTTTTTTTCGAAAAAAATAGCGATTATTTTTTTCACAGAAAATAAATTCAAATAATTATCAAAAAATTGGGAACTCTTTTTTTGGCATTTCTGAAAGGAACTGAATTGAATATTTTTTCGTATTTGATTAATCTTTTCGATTTTTAGGGTGATTTATTTAAATATTTCCTTACTAGAGAAAATAATTTTCTTACTGTCAATTTCAATTACATTTGTAGATGGATAACTATTATGAAGTCAGGCAAATTTTATCAAAGTCGTACGCTTATTACTAAATAATTCTCTGAGAACTTCCATAGCCGTATACAATTTCACGTTAAAAATTCTAACCTTATACTCAAAGAAACGTGCAACATATTTTGGATTGCCAAAAAGTTCAATCTAAATCAATTTTATCTTGTTCCGACGAAAGTACAATACAAATGTCTCATAAGATTCTGACTTTTCTGAATATTATTCAGACAAGATCATTTTCACCTGTTCAGTCATTATGTCACATTAAGTTTTTCAACAAGCAGATAAATAATTCAACTAAAAAACATTTTGATATTGCATTCGATTTGTTCTATGTTCGTCTTTCTAATTGAACGATTTTTAATCTAATTTGAAGATTTTGGTGTTTCTCGTTTTTTTAATTTTCGAAAAGAAAAATTATTCTCCGTTTTTTTACCAAAAATAAACAAAAAAATGAGCACCCTGAATACCATTCTTATTATTAAAAACAATTAAATATTGAATTATTTTGAAACAAACAATATTTACTAAATCTACACGGTTCTACATAAGTAAAAAAATAAACATCCTGACTTATATAGAAAATTCTGAGATTTTTTATTCCTGGGTTTCCAACCCTAAGAAAAAAGCGAAGAAAATTATTTGTGTGCAAAATTAAAAAGTTACGCCATTTTAAATTATACAACAAGAATTTCAATAAATTATTCCACAAAGAATTCCGTTAAAAAAAATTTATATAAAAATATAAAACATCGATAAAAAACTCTGAGCAAAGAAAAATAAATAGAAAAGCCCGAAAAAAATCGTGGCGCGTCCACCACGCCCATAGTTGTCAAAATATTTCTCCCTGGGCTTGTGTAAGAAATGAAAGAGGGGCGGGAGGGTGTACTGTGAGGGGTGTAAACTACCCTCTGTCCTTTCTGTCAGGCTCGGCCTCTGCGTCGCCCTCTCGTTCTCCTTTTCTTCTCAGCCAGTCCCCTAAAGGGTTGAAAAATACGAATGTGTGTGTGTGTGCGAGAGAGGGAGAGAGAGAGAGAGAGGAAAAAATATATAAGCTCGAGCGAGAAGGAACTATATATATTTTTCTCTCTTAAATAAAAGAGAAAGAGAAAGAATATCGGAGAGAGAAAAAAAATTCTCCACTCAGGATCGTTCGAAGGATTTTTATATCTCCTGGCGTTAACACACTTAGGACGAACAAAAAATAAGACTCGAGGACTCGAGGACTTTTGTCTACTGAAAAATGACAGAGAGAAAGATTTATATTTTCTCTCTCTCTCTCTCTCTTTTTTGGAGAGAAAAAATTGCTCAGCCTCCTGCTGTTCCGATTCCACGACTGTCTTCCCCTCTCTCGATCTCCAGGATAAAAATTTCAACCCCCTTGCACGAAAAATTGCACTCTTTTTTTCTCCCTTTGTCAATTCGGAGCCAAAATGGCCACCGGTCTCGTGACGTCACTGTGTTCTGGTTTTTAATAAATCGAGAAAAATAGTACATTATATGTATATATTGTACTATAGTTGTACTATAGATATATAGTATACACATTATTACATATGGCTTATATTTTATTATAAGACCTGTAATTTGTAGTATATGAAAAATAATATATCATATATTGCAATTTGTATTTTCTTAGTTATTTATTTATTATGATTTTATTCAAAAGAATGCTATTGTGTTATTATTATTATTATTATTTATTATAGTTATTATACTGAAAAATTCAGTATTTTTTTCCATTGTTAATTTGGAGTCAAAATGGCAATCTGTATCCTGACATCACTGTTATGGTATTTATTACGAATTACGTGAGAATAAAAAATAGAGATTCACAAATATGATGGAAAATAATTCAATTATTTAAAAACATTTTAAAGATTTTTAAATTTCATTTCCTTATGCGAAGCGCACAAAATACATTTTTTTAAAATAAAAATATTGTTGATAATTCAATTGACTTTTTATTTCAGAATCTAATGTATGAAATCATTTTTTTTTTTTATAAATTTGAGTTTCAAGAAGGATAAGAGTACATGACAGTAATTATAGATTAATTAATTAGCGAGAGCTTCGGCTAATCGATACACGATCTGGGGATAAAGTAAAAAAAGCGAAGAGAGGAAAAAAATAAGAGAAAAAAGATGATAGTGACGTCACGATGTTAATTTTTTAGTCTCGGATATTTTATTTTCTCCTCTTCTTCCTCTACTCACTTTTTTCTCCTCTAACTCGTAATTTTTACATTTTTGCTTCTTCCGCGGGTGAAAATTTTTCACCTCGTACTGCGGAATATTTTTTTTAATAGAAAAAAATCCACTCGAGAGACAAAATGATTTTTTTTCGAATCCTTTTTTTCAAGTTGAGAAATTAACACGTGAATATTTAACGTGAGATATTAATTAAAATTGAAGGTTAATTACCTCGAAAATATCTCAGCCCTAATTAACCTATTTTATTATTTTTAGGATACATCGAACTCGTTAGATCTTTTCGATTACTTTAATGTGAGATATTTTCATGAGAGTATAAATGTGAAGCAAATACGAAAGTACATAAAATTATAGTGTATGAAAGTATTCTGATAAACTTTTTTTTTATTTCATTATAAATTTTGAAATTTTTCGAGTTTTGACAACTTATTCAAAAAATGAATGACGATTAAATTTTTCATAAATTTCAAATGAATATAAAAAATAAATTTAGCACCGAAAAAATAAGGAAAAATAAAAAAAAAATTCTCTCTCTTTTATAAAATTAAATTTTATCATAATGTGATTGAATCAGCGAAAAAAATGTTTCATAGAATCGAAACACGAAAATGTACATAAAAGAAACCAATAGCGAAAAAAATCGAAATATTTTTCATTTTTTGAATAAAAAATTAGATGTTTTGTCCTGAAAGTTTGTCCGGGGCTGTTCAAATGACTCGGTGATCGCGAAAGCGAGCCCAAAGGATTAAGCGCGAGTCATGTCTACATTTAACGCGTATATATACTTTTCACGCGCACTTTTGGCTGAATCACCCGGAGGGCTTGGAGAGAAAAAAATGTAAGAGAGAGAGAGAAAGAGAGAGAGAGAGAAAAGCGAGAAACGTGCTTCAGGCGCCTGACTGTTACTAATTAAGGGTGGTTTGCAGTACCCGTGTTAATTCTTAATTAATATCTTTGTCGCGCCTTCTTCGACGCGCCGGCTATCCCTATTCTGCGATATTTCCACCCCCAACCCTTAATTTTTATTTTTTTTTCCTCCTCTCTCTCTCTCTCTCAATCTCTCCATTTTTCCCACTCTTACTTTACTTTTTTGTATTTTCACACTCTCTCCCCGACGCGTTATTATTTTATAACTTTCGTCACGCATCGCGACCGACTTCCGTCTTCCGGCAAATTTTTTCTCATCGCCCTTCTCATGGTTCATTTTCTTTTTTCCTTTTTGATTATTCTTCTTTTTTTCTTCCTCTTTTCGCACGTAAACCCTTTTGTTCGAGATGTTAACTCGCGTTATTAGCAGTCTGTCGTATACCGGGGAATCCGCGAGAAAAATTGGGTCGAGAGGGAATTGATAAAAAGAATTTTTCGTTGGTGTTTTTTGAATAATGGGGAATTTATAGGAGTGGTTTTTGTTTTAATTTTGGAATTTTCGGAAAAATTCAAAATCAGAGAGTTATTTAAAATCTGTTTAATACGATATAGTTCTATATAAAAATATTTTTTTAATAATTTGTATATATACAAATTATTAAAAAAATATTTTTTAATTATAATCCTGCAATGTGTCACATGAATTATTTTCTGGATTTTTTCAATTGTAAAAATTATCTACGATCAAAATTTTCTCTGGATATATATTGCATAAAAAATACTATTTTATGCAAACTGACGAATTAAACGTTAAAATAAAAAAAAATCGAATTTGTACAAAAGGAGAGAATAAAAAATGAGGTAGCAGCATCGGCATGAGCTTCCAATTTGCTGATGTCTTAGGCATTTCTTCTCAATCCCCAGGAGCGAGAAAGACCGGGGAAGCTCGAATATCAGCCGACGGTACCGATGAAATCGATACCCCGAGAAATGAGATGATTAAATCCGGCAGGAAGTCTCTCTTCTACAACTCATTCCCTTTCATTTTTCGTTGACGAACGTCAAAGAACGTCGTGCATATTTTTCGTCAAGATTCTTTAGAGGACGGACTTTAACCACTTTACGACAATAAAAAATAAATATTTCAAGTATTTCTTATAACTATCAGAATATTATATGTATTATATTGATATAATCGTTATTATATATGATATATTATGTATAATAATATTATTATATATAATTATATATATAATATAATAATAATAAATAATATAATAATAAAAATGAATAAGTTATAATTGTAAAATATTGATAAATATATTAACATTATATAATTATATATACAATATAATAATATTGTTATATTATATATATAATTATATTATTTACCAATATTTTACAATTATAACTTATTCATTTTATAAGTTGTATCAAAATAAAAAAAATAGGGACTAATATATAATTTAATTTCAAATTCTACTTAAATCTTTTCTCGATTTTCTTTTCCAATTTTCCGCTCGCACGGGTTTCAGCCCCGACCATTCACTCCTTTTACTTCAATCTTCCTTTGCCGACAAATTGGACTTCTGTATACAAATCGTACAAATCCCTGGCTCGAATCTTTCCTTTTCCGAGCTAAATCTTTCCTTGACGTCTCTCTCTCAAGTTTCAGCGGAGTCAGCGAGGAAAATTAGTCGAGAGAATTTTTTTTTCGCCACGGAAAAAAAAATTTTTTTCTTTCACGACAAAAACGAAATTACGATAAAAAATTTTGCTGATTTTTTTTCTTCCCTCTTCTTATTGTACCCGTGACATGAGAAAAGTGCAGCTTCGAGTTACGAGGAGGTTGGAACGATTGAAAAATGTCTCTGGTTACCCGATTAGCGTCTGAATGGAAAATCGAGAGATCGATGGGCGTGTGGACCTTATTCTCGTGCGTCGCTATTGCCAGGCGCATTGTCCCTCAAAACGGCTTTTCCGCGATGTTTTGACATGCAGGAAACACGATATAACCATTCAGGAAATTATCCTGAGATTCTCGCAGGAGACGAAAAAAGATTTACAAACGATTACGTTTCATCGACAAATTTTCTTCGAATTTGTGAAATCGAAACTTTGAAAAAATGTTTTTTGGGACATTAGAATCGATATAGTATTTATACATGCTATAAGAATTTTTAAAATATACTGTCGTTATATTTTCATTAATTATAATCAGTGAAATAACGATTCAGAAAATTATCCACAAATCGATTCTGTTTCGTTCGTAACTTTCTTTTGATTTTTGACTTTTAAATTCCAAAAATTTATTTTTTTTGATTGGAATTTATACTGTAAACAATATTTTGAGAATCTGTATAAAGCTATTGGAAAAATTCTGTTAGAATTTGTCAAGTCTGTACGTTGAAAAAATGAAAGATATAAATAAATAACATGTAAACTAAAAATCTATGTTAAGTGCATAAATTTCTTTCTGTTGTAATCGAAGGGATGAATGATGTTAAGTTGAATTTGGTTCTTGAAGTGCGAAAATATATACAAAATGATAATGTATATTAGAAAAATAGATGCGGAGAAGAAAAATAATGGAGAAATAAAAGTAAAATGAAAAATGAGTCGAGAAACGCGTTTCGAACCTGTCGCTTCGATATTCGAGTCACATCGCTCTACGGTGTGAATGATCGAGCGTCACGTGTCCGAAAAATTGGTTAATGGCTCGGAAAAATCGGAATCATCCGTCCCGAGAAAGGAAGAGAAAGAGAGAGGGAGAGAGAAAAACGAATTATGAATACGAAATGAGCCTGACGTCACTCGATGGGGATTCGAAGAAAAATATCAAAATGGCTGAGAGTATCCTACGAGCTGGAAAAAATGACAATTATCTTCCGGGAAAAAAAAATTTTGCCATCTGTACACCGAGAGATAAATAATGAAGAGAAAGTGAAGAAAAGAATCAAATTATTATAATTATTGCTCATATATTACCTAATATATCATATATTTCATCTTATTATACAATAATTTTTATATACAAGTTATTATAATTATATTATAACATACATGATATAATTATAAAATATATACTCGTGAAGTATATATTATATATTATAGAGTATATTGCACCCAACTATATTATTATAATATAATATTATAATATATTATATATTATACAATATAGAAAATGTTAATTAATGCTTGTTATAAATATAGCCTACGTATTTTTTAAAAATGATTTCCAAAATAATATATTATCTTATAATTTATATTTTTTGGCTTACCAGGACTCGAATTTGGGAAGCTCTTCGACTGTGAAAATCCTGAAAGCAAAATCAAATAAATATTTACTACCTTTTTGAATGATGTGTTCTGCATTAATTATTTTTTGATATACGGATGAAATTGCTTCGATGGGGAATACAAAACCTTATTCTCGATGAATTTCAAAAAGAAAATCGAACGAATCGTAAATTGACGAAGAATTTGAAATCCTTGCTCCTCAATTTTGAGCGAGGGAAATAGAGAAGTAACGTGATGAAGAATGAAAGAGTGAGAGATAAAAATAAGAGAGATAGAACGGTGAGGATCCTTGCTCGTTCTTTAAGAGAGCTCTCGACTTCTCTCGTCTTCTTCTTCTCTTCTCAGCTGAGGGTTAAGAAAGTATGAGTATTTTGAGAAGGGGATGAAACGAAACGAGCACGAGGGTTGAGAAGAAATCTCCATCTTTTCTCATTCCTTCTTGGCATTTTAGTAACATTAAGACATTACAGCCATTTTATAATTGAGTCCTCAAACCTTGGACTCTTTTATTTTATGTCTATGAACTACGAATTCTTTATTTAGGTTTATAATTTATAATTATGATATAATTGTTTGAATTCGAAGTTTTATTTCGAAGTTTTCATTGAGAATACTTTTTTAATTGTGCAATGCACAATTTTGATTCAAATGCAACGTTTCAGATTACTTAATTTTTAACGTTGAACTTTTTAGATCGACTGTTATGATCTAAAAATTCTAATTAAGTAAATTTCAATCCGAGGATTTATATTTTTCGAATTTAAACTTCAAAATCAAATTTTATTTTTAGAGTTTCAAATAAGTAAATTCAAATTCGATACTTCTCGATCTGTTGATTTTAGAATTTGGAATTTTCTTTCAGCTAATTTGTCCATGGATAATCGAATTCATATTTTTCAAAAATAATTTTTTATCGCTCTCATTAATTTTTCATCCTTTTTGATATACAAAATATCGTGTTTCAGAATTTAATAAAGTGGCCGTGCACCACCTGATGAGTTTTATACTGCCAACTGTTATTGAATTGCACAGAAAAACATTCTTCATTTGTTATTTTTCTAAACAATGATTATTATACACATATCATTACCGTGATATACTAAAGTATGATAATAATAATATTTGGAAAAAATATTTTAGCCCGTCTTCTTTCTACCCTTCGCCCATGGCTTCAGTAGAGAGAGAGAGAGAGAGAGAGATACGTGGGCTGAAGTTATCTTCCTTTCTCGATAGATGCGTAAATATACGATTTTCCAAAATTATAGATACTGCGCAGATTCCTAACCTATATTTTAGCAGAAAGAAAAATGTCAATTTTCCACCCGATTGAAATTTTCCGAGATTATCTAAAAAGTGACACTCCCTTTCCTCCAAACGTGTTAGAAATGTCAACTTTTTGCGCAGTTACGTAGAAAAACTATTATTTTTCGAAATTAATTCCCTACTACCCTCCCTATAATTTTTCACCCCTTTGCATAATGAATATGATAATATCATGAAATTTTCAAGGAAAAATAGGATGAGGGTGAGATCAAAGATATTTGTTGTTATTATTGATGAACATTATATTTATTTATTATTTAATATTTAATATTTTTATATTTAATATTTATTTATAATATATTTAATTATTAACTGTAAATATCATGATATCGATATTTTGATAAAATATATTTATATATTTACAAATATTATTTATAAATATATATAAAATATAATTTGTGTTCTCCAACACCCTCTCTAATTTTCCATCCCTTTATAGGTATTGAAAGTTTCGACGAAAGCTTGAAGTACGGGGAGTCGAGACTCGATGAAGTTCTCACAAGGAAAAACGGGATGAGGGGGAGAAAAAAGATCTGTCGACTGAGAAAAGAGATTCCTCGTGGTCCAAGAATACGCGAAGATATTTTTCGCTTCGGGGTTGCTATAATTCAGGCCCTTAAAGCTTCCGAGTCTGAGAAGGGTCGAAAGTATATACGAGCTTGATTCTCGGAAGGGTATATCTCTTCCTTCTTTCTCTTTCTCCTTCTCGATCTCTATTTATCCCAAAAACGACTTTAACGAGCCAACGTCCGCAAAACCGGGGCTCCAATCCTCAAAGCTTTGTTCCCCGAACGTAAAACGAGACAGATGGAGAAAAATTCAGAGGGGGTGGTCCTTGATAATTTAAGCCTCGAATGCGAAGACGAAGTTTCCCGCGATTTTTATTTCGAGGGTGAATAATTTTCAGAATGTTGATTTTTTTTCGAAATTTTAAACATACTCTCGGTTCAACTGAAATGAATTATTTAAAATACGAAGATTGAAAAAAAAAACATTAAAATTATTTAAACTTCAAGATTTTTTTTTGGTCGAAATTAATTGAATTCGGATAATGAGCACTCAAAATTTGTTTGCTTCGTTGTTCGCTCCTGAATTTTAATTAAATGATAATAAATTCGGTTTCGTTTGGTTAATTCCAATTGAACGTTTGCTCGGTATTGGCAGAATCTCAATTTCATATTATTTCTGTTCTTCCTTCATTTTTCTTTATTCTGTTTTTTCCCCTAATTTCCCCTCACCGCGTCCCCAACCGACCTACGCCCTAACTGTGTATCACATTCGCACATGAACGAGTAAACTGTGGAAAACCGATGTCGACACATTCGGTGATGTTTTTTTTTTTCTGGATGAGTTCTCGAAGTTGTCAAACCTCGAAAAAATTCAGAAAAAATTATTTCTCGCTTAGCGTTGACCCGTCCGTCGATGCGCGTCAAGCGGTCACCCATCCAAGTATTGACCGTGCCAACGTAACCGTTTTCGACTGGCGGTTTGAATTACAATGAATAAACAACAACTTAAATTTAGTTCGATCGTTTAAAATTAATCGAATTAAAAAAAAAACAGGACGTCTTCGTATAATAAGAAACGGATCAAATTTTGGTTCATTTCAAAACGAAGTTTCCGTTCACTTTTAACGAAACTCAAGGAATTGTTCACTTTACCGGAACACGAAAAAAAAAGAGATTCACGACGAAACCCGAAATAAAATAGCGCGCGTGTCATTTAATCGTTCGATCCCAATTTCTTTTTTTCTCTTTTTCATTCTTTCGACAGATTCCAGGGGGGTCCAGATTCGTAGAAACTTAAACCTTAATCAGAAAAAATGTTTAGAACGAGAAAAATAAAAGGAGAGAAAGAAGAGAAACCGCGAGAGAGAGAGCGAGATAGAGAATAAAAGACGAAAAAAAAGAAGAAATATCCTCGTGCCCTTTTTTCCCCTCGATTCTCATTTTCCAAAAAATCTGGGAATAATGGGACTTGGACGGAAAAAAGGGAGGGGGGGAGTGAGGGTTGAAATATATGTATATAGTGACGAGAGGGACGTCAAGATGCCCATTGAGAAAAATCCACTTCCTCGTTCCTTCTCACATTTCTTTCCCATTTAATACATCGAGATTCCTTTCTTTTTTTTTCTTCTTCTTCTCCTCTCATACCTTTTTCGAGTATTTTGACAAGATCTTTATTGTCGACTGTGTGAGCAGTGACGCTCTAAGCCCTATTGACCCTATTATGTGCCTATTAGTATTATACGAGGATTTTCGCGGTTAACGGCCTATTTATTTATCCGAGGAGACATGAGCCACGCCTCGTGTCTTCATCGATGTAAAACGATTATTTTCAACTGGCGGATTCATCGTAGTGGCTCGGGCGCTTCGCGCCCTCGCACTAATGACACACTTCAACTTTATTAAAAAAATGTATATCAATTTTTTATTGAACTGTTTAAGGAGGAATTATACCTATTTTTAAAATAGTAAGAAAAAGTTCAAATTTTGTAGACGTGTTTGGAAACGGCTAAAAAATCCTTGTGCCAAATTTG
>JAPYYX010003353.1:0-12174 GCA_030522605.1 Cremastinae sp. B BG-2022a | reverse complement strand
CATTTTCACGTGTCAGTGTAACGTTCCAGATACCCCGATCTAACCTCATGTGTCCGCCATGTTGAACTCGGTAACAAACAGAGTCAAATCTCGTCCTAATTTCATTTTACGTACTTATTTAGCATTAATATTGAGAATATTACTTTGTAAAATCTCGTGAAAATCTCAAAAAAATGTATTGCTATTATAAATTCGACGTCAGAATCAAATTGAAAAATCAAATAGATGTACCGCAGATTTGACTAGAAAGACATCCTTAAGGGGTTTTTTTGGTTTTTCTTTCTTATATGCAGTTTGACCCCCAAATTTTCCTTTGAATTCTTGTTCAGTGATGTAAAATACACCAGAAAATGTTAGTCAGACACCCAGCACAGACCACTTTTTTTTGTGGGCCTGTGTAATTGTTAAAAAAAAATCCCAGCGAATCACGGGCAGAAGGACCTCGGTCGATAGCTCATACTCAAACAAAACAGATTGTGAACGTACTTGTAAAAATGTATCAATAAGCTGTAAATATTGTAAATAAATACATATACTACTACTAGAAATGATCGTTTCCCCATTACCGGTCCAGGCTTAAAATTTGTGTTTTGAGCCCTAGTATTTTTGAGAATTAAAAAAAAATCGAA
Source organism: Cremastinae sp. B BG-2022a (assembly GCA_030522605.1). Taxonomy (NCBI): domain Eukaryota; kingdom Metazoa; phylum Arthropoda; class Insecta; order Hymenoptera; family Ichneumonidae; species Cremastinae sp. B BG-2022a. The sequence goes on along the minus strand of JAPYYX010003353.1, from coordinate 11,545 downwards.
GGACCCAAACAGATTTTAAAGTCCTACTTGAGGTTTTAATTCTTGTTAAGTCAATCAGGTTATATATGAATAATTTTTTGTATAAAATTTATAAGATATCCAATGACAATAATGTAGTAATTTGATTTTAAAGTTTTGTGATACGTGCATTTAACCCTGCGCGGATCATATGAATTTTGCTGGTACCACGTCTCTTTCATCCTGCAGCTTATATCTTACATATTTAAAAAGAAAAAAATCTATTAAATTTTTTTGGTCGTTTAAAAAATTTAAAATATATTTAACGGGGAAAATTCGCTCGGGTCGAAAAGGACCCATATGATCCGCGCAGGGTTAAATACGTGTTAATCGTCGTGAAAAAATACGTTTTCCAAAATAATTCAAAACGATTCTTACGATTTTCATAGAGAAGAGGAGCTGTTAGAGTACTTGTAGGTAAAGAGTATTTAAAAATTCATCAGGGTTCGCAAAATGGCAACGCGAAAATACCATGAATTATGTCCACAATATTTACTTCTTCATGAATAGAAATTCTTATATTCCTAAAAAGTAATTTTTTAAAAATTGCAAATAGGGGCCCTGCACGAAGTTTGCACAGTACCGAGCGATCGAACTACTTAAACTAGACCAAATTTGTTGTCTTCGTTTACAGGTTAATAAATTTTTTATATTCTTATATAATTTATGTAATAATATATATATATATATATATTATATAATTATTTTTGGTATCATCGTTGCATAATTTCGATAAAAAATTATCTACGTTGCCTCTGTACTACTCAAAAGACGTTTCACGCTCAACGGCTACGGCTGTGACTAAATACATCCTAAATTTTTTTTACGAACTGAAAGTAAAGAAGTAGCTTATTTGTCGATCCAGTCTCAGGGTATAGAGACGAACATTTTTTTATTAATTTAAATTAATTCGATTTAAAAAATATGACGCTTGAATGGTTGGTAACGTTTTATCGTGTTTGCTACTGATAATTAATTTGTCAATTAAAATTTTCATACGGTAACGTTCATTTCGTCGGCCTGAAAACTTATGCGTTAGCATTTTATATCACCACATAATTTTATATTGCGAAGTCAGCAGGGCCCAGTTCTCGATATTCCTATTTCCCAAGACTCGCAATGTTTTGAATCAGTCAATGATGCAACGCATCTTCATAAACTTTGTATATAAATCACCGATTTTTTTTTAAATATTAAAATTCTTCAATTTCGGTCTCCCATGAAAAATTTATAAATATGCAGTGAAAATTATTTCCCAACATCAAGTTTCTTTCGCCGATTTTTCCCATGTTAGGAACACCCAACAATCTTATAACCGAGTTTCAAAAAATTCGCCTCACACTTCGTGTTTCTGTATCGTTTAATTCATAAATAAAACAATAATTATCAATAAAATGATAACGATTATGCTAAGCTGAGATTCTGTAAAATCGGACTTCTTTTGCTTTATCTGGTTTTCGTTATCGGATAATTTTCGATAAAATCGCATAAGAATTTACATATAAAGTGATGAATAATTTAAAAAGCATCAGCAGGCACTTTTTATGAAGATTGGGACAGTAGCTTCCGAAAGTAAAAATGAAATCATCGACGGTGTTCTTTGTACTTACATCTATTGGACTATCCACCGTTCCATCAGCGAGTTTACCATCAGAAGGTAAGAATTCTGATAATTGAATGTTTCATCACAACCTTTGTTCAGAAATCATTTTTTCAATCCTTATTCGAACAATCCATTTTTCAACCATACTTTAGTTTTTAAAAAGTGATTCTCTTCCAGATCTGTTTTATTTTCTGCATTAGAGCGAAATGTGTACTTTGTTTAACATTGTTCCAAGCTGTTTACAGATCTCAGTTGTTCAGTTTACTTTTCTCTGCTTGTGTAGAAAATGAAACAAAGACTACTAAGCGAATACTAAAATAAACGGAAAAAATGCGCTTTTTGAACAATCAAAAGTAGTTATATGGTAATTCATGTGCGTAACATCTGTCGGAATTCGGTTACTTTTTTCGTACTTGTACCGCAAAATAGAATTTAATTTTTGTAAACATTCTGTTATTTTTATTTAGTTATAAGTATTTAGTGACTCATTCATGATTGTACAGCGCTTACGTGGGATACGGCGAGTAGGGTACTAAGCCTCATTGTGAGACTATTAGATCTGAAATATGGAATGACGCGATTCGCAATTACTGCTGCGGATCTAGATCCAAAAGATTATCCGTTGAAGAGCCAAAGATTTCCAATGCAGATATTAAAGTCATCAGAAGCTCAAATATTGCCCCAAATGATGGCACCATTTATGCCAATGTTCCCGCCGCCATACTTCATGCAACAACCTTCATTACCATTACCATCGATGCCAACAATGGCATCATTCGAATCTTCAATACCAGAACCTGCACAATCAGCGTTACCAAATGAATCTGCCGAAGGAATTTCTTATTATCAATTGCCATTCTATTACGGAAAATATCCACCTGCAAATGTAAAAGCACTTCTTTCCCCGGTCAAGTCCAATCCATCAACGTCGTCGCTTCTACACTATCTCGTGAACTTAATTTTAGGTAAGGATTAATTGCTTCCTTCAATTAATTACTCTCACCATAAAAACTTTGACCAACGGTCACCAAAGCCATGTGAGTGGAATGTCCACTATATAGAAAGTTGTAAAAAATTGTAAACGCTTCAAATAATGTTTTAGGTGATAAGGTGACAAGGACGTAGCATTGATAATATATGCTTATGAGGACAGAAAGCTTTAATAGATTCATTGTTAGCATCCTGTGGCAATCGATCGAAGCCTTCATCTAAATACTTATACAGGGCATCTAGCAATTTTCGAATATATAAACATGATGTGATAACTAAAGTATGTTGTAATATCTAAATATTATATTAGAATCTTAAATCAGTACTCGCAATTTCCTAAAAGATGGCATTATCAGGAATATGCGTATGTAATTTCGAATTTCGTGCCCAATCTGCTTTATTTATATTGGTAATAAAAATAAATTCAGAAGTGTACATATTCAGGCGAGCATCGTTTCTAAGCTTGACCTCAACCCTCCGTCTACGTAGGGTTTTTCAGCACCTTCGGCGTATGTAGGAGGTCGTTTTCGGCGGCGCGTTACCAAGCGCACAATTCGTTACAAAAAAATCTGAAAAAATTCATGGTTCATCTTTAGGATGTTCTTTATAAGTACGAACAAGAATTTTTCAAATATTTTGATTTTTAATACTTTTTTTTCAACAAATGTAAAGTCAAATTTTCGAGAAATTCGAAAAAGCAATTTTGGCCCAGACACAATCAACCCCCTACATAGACGGAGGATTCAACCTATGTTAGTTCGCCACAAAGTACATACATTTTAATCTTGCTTCACATTATGTTTTATATGGTGTGAAGTGCATTTGAAAGGAATTTTATTGCATCAATTTCTTTGAAAGAAGTCTGCAGTTGAAGCTCACAATATTTTTGTTGAGGCTTACAATTCCGGCACGTTTGATCCTATGTAAAAGGAGTATGTGATAAATAAAAAAATAAAAAATTGACATTTAAACATCAAAGTCACTTACTTATGAAATTAACCAATGAATACTCAAAAATGTTGACCTTTCTGATAGAATCGCTCATAGTAATGGGAAATATGTGTTACGAGTGTGGAATTTAACCATAATTTTCTAGGGAATGGTTGGTCCTACAGTATAGAATCTTTCTTAACGTGATATACAGCTATACAAATTAAGAGTAAACAAATATTCAGTTCGATTACGCGATGTCGATTTCAGAATTTCATGATCGATCACTCTAACGAAGTCATACCTAAAGTGGGAAATTATGCTTTACCCACCTTATGCATCGGATACAACCAATTCCGATTCTTACGTGTTCCGTTCGACAGCATATGGCTTACCTTACCAGGACTTCTACTCTTCTGAAAATGTGGAAAAATAAGTCAATTCTTGGATAACCTTGAAAGACCTATCGTTTTTTCCACGTGAAATACGTATGCTACCAAAATGGTAGAAGGATGTGGTCTTTCATTATGGGCAATGCTTTGAGTGAAATAGTTTTTACCTTGTAGTTTAAATGAATCATTTAATTTATTTTTAAAAAAAATCGAGAACTTATGACTTCAATAGCACTCGAATTATAACTTTGATTTAACAATAGTCCTACAAAGTTCACTTTGGTAGTTTATTTTTTATTGAATATCATAATCTTCATATTTTACTATATTCTGCGTAACTGTTTGTAATAAGAGTTACATTGTTTTGAATGATTATTTCGTTATAGGACTGTAGTTCGAATTACACTAAACTATTTCATTGAAGAACGAGTTAAAAAGTCTTCAACAGTTACTGGACCCGACGTTGATACGTGAGTCGGCAATTCTGCAAGTGTCGGACTAGATATAAAGTCTTGTAAAGAAGCTTGTTTTTCATATAAATTATACAGTGGAGAATACTGTTCATATGTTGAAACATGCACTGGTGTTAGGGTTGGTCCCAAACCCATCTTCATGTTGAGCAACGAAATTTGCTGATGTCTCGGAGGTGACGATTGCACAAAAGACGGTACCCGCATCAAATATTGCGTCGATCCTGGATTTATCAGAAACTTAATTGGATCATCAATTTTTTTTTTATTATCAGTATATAGAAAATAATCTTGTGCAGGTTCAGGTACGTAAACTGGTGATTGATTCGATGGAGCACCAGATACGAACTTTAATGAAGAAATTTGATGGTTTTGGTGGGGATCTTGCACTGGATGATTTTCTATGGAAGTTGCTATCTGACTTGGTAATTGGATTGGCACAGAACCAGTGATAGATTCTAATGGACCATGTACGCGAAATATTGGGTGTGCATAACGTTGTGAAGTAGATTGTATATATCCTGATTGATCTGATGGCGCAGCAGTCATGAAATCTAGTATAGAATTATGACGGATCGGGTAGAATGTCTTTGATAGATGAGAAGTCTGTTCATTTTGATTATGTGCATGCAATGAATGCAAGTGAGAAGGAGTTAATACACGTATTGGTAACTTGTTTGGTACCGGGCCAGTTACTACTTCGAACGGGGAAGCCTGATGGCTTTGAGAAATGCCTTGCATTGATCGAGCCTCAGCAGAATCAGATACAACATTAGATAATTCATTTTTAGCGTTACCAGTCAAGAGTTTTAGAGAATAAGTCGGCCCATCAGAAGGTTGAAGTACGACATTCGTTTTCGATTGTAAAGTAGACATTTCGTTTGCAACTTTAGTATGCAGTGGTGACAATGGAGAGCCTGTTATAGAATTCAATGGATAGGCTTGTACGTAATTATGTGGATAGACCGGTTGTGAACTACTTCCAGCTACTAATGAAGTGGCCTGAGTTGCAAAGTAGCTTCGTAATACTTCCGATGTAATCCTGTTTATAATTTCTTGTATATCGGGTGGTGCTGATGAAGAATCTAGCGTTGAAACCTTTACAAGTTTAGCTGCTGAAGGACTACTTGGTATAGAAGATAGCGCCAGCTTTACATTATTTGTAGGTCGAGACTCTGACTGATCTGGTAATAATAATATTGGCCCATCGTGTAGTTTCGGATATGATTGCAGAGTCTGTGACGAATTCGTTTGAAGCTCAGCAGCAGTTGTGGCATTATTCAATTTCTTTAGCTCTAAAGAATTACGTTCTTGTGCCCCTGGTTCATTTGACGGTAACTCTGTAAATCTAGAAGTATTTTTTGATACTTCAGACACCGTAGAATCTAGTATAGAATTTGATTGCGATTTTAGAACAGCGGCACTTTTATCTATCATTGAAGATGGAGCACTTGCTGATGTAGTTTGGGAAGCAAGCCCCTCTGATCTCAAAGCAGTTTGATCATTCGATGAGCATGTCATTAAATCTTTTACTAGATGCAAAAATTGAAATAATGTTCAAGTATATAGCACAAAATTAAAAAAGCCATGACCATATTGTAATATACCTTTAAAAAATCCAAAGGGATGAGTTGGTGCTAATATAATTATTATTACTATAAGACAAAGTAGTTTGTATCCAATCATTTCAACTGTTCTTTCTGTCTCTTTTGAATTACGAACAAAACTGAAGCGTTAAGTGGATACATTCTTTTTATAAATCGGATAAGCCGGGCACTTGATTCTTTTATCTCTGGAAATGGAAGTTATCACTTATGATCCCGATCGAGCGTTGATGAAGTGAACGCTCGACCACCAAAATTCGATCCCAATGATATGATTAATTTCATTAAAATATCTTGAAACGTAAATGTTTTTATACTTACTGATAAAAATTATGATTTATTTTTGTACTACATTTTTTTTCTTAGCTATTGAAATAAGTTTATACGTAGAGTGTTTAGTGTTCATCACAGCTATCAACATTAAATTTTAATACATATCCATCACTTAATTATTACTTCAGGTGATGTTTAAGTGGTATATATCGTATACATTCGAACTATGCTATTTTCTCTGAAAGTAGACAATTTTCGAAGAAGAAAAGAAACGCGTCGTTCTCTTTCCATCAAAGAGCAATGTAATTCTCTTCTTCTTTCTGCAATACCAAAAATCTCTCAGAAAACAGCAAATCCGTTTTGCATCTTTCCCTCTCACACTTATATGAGTTGAACACCAGCTCAAAATGAATCCGCAATTAGATAATCCACCAATACACTTATATCACATAAGTTGTACATAGATATTAAAACATATATACAATTCAAGAACGATGTCACTATTCCATTTAGCGGATACAGACGAAAGTTTGTAATATTTATTTCCATTGCATACTGTTTTCAAGATTTTTTTAAAGAGCCGAAGATAGGAGGAGGTCCACGGTATGGAATTGTGCCTGATGGACATACACACTCATGTTTATCTTTTGAGATTTTGTACCCATGGAAGTAGGTTTTCTAGAATGAATTTAGACCCCAGTTGAAAATCTCCTGAGTAAGCTGATTTAAAACCATTTCCATGTGGTGAGCCAGAGGTTGGTACATATCGAGGGAGTTGAACTGATGAGGACCCAACCACTGATTCCAGATTTGGTACAAGTTGTGGTAACTGAACTGATTCTGGACCTACGGATATAAGATTTGGTAGTTCAGTGGGTCTAGAGTCAATCACTAATTCTCGATCGAGAATCGGTACGAGATGAGATAATTTACTCGATGCAAAATCAACTACGGGTTCTGATGAAAAAGCCGATATGAGCGAAAATTCATCGGACGCAAAACTGACAATATAGTCTCTGCCTAAAGCTGATAAATAATGTGGTAATTGAGTGGAAGTGGATTCAGCCCTATAACTTCTGCCTGGATTTGGTAAATAATGTGGCACTTGAAATGAAGCAAAGCCAGCCATATTTTCTCCTCTAGGAACAGGTTCATGTTGTCTCGCGTGGGCCGATCGATGAATAATTAGCCATCGTTTCACGTAAACGGTAGCTCAGGTCAGCTGCACGATTTAATATTCGATATGATGCAGATCCGACTATGGGTTCTGGTGAACGTATCTGATCCGGTAGTCCAACTGGTGAGCGAAATGAACCATAAACTTATCCATGACTATGGACTAGTGGCTGCGTGTGATCTGAAATTAGTTCATAATTTGACATGTTTGACGTTAATTCACAAAGCAAACTAAGCCATTCTTGCACAAATGCTTAGGGTTTTAATAAACTCTTGACTTACTAAAAAGAGTACATATGCAACTTTAATCGGTTAGTCTTCTGTCGTTAGTTTACCTGAGTAGATCCTTAACGGATAATTGAGTAATATGAACACGGTGAAAGAAAAAGTAGCCGTGATTTCATTGTCCTTTTTCGGACATTGATGAATTCTCCGTCCGCTCGTACTGAAATATGAAAGAAAATGCTGCGCAGAGTTGAAAATAATTTACTTTTGAAGAAGGGATGTTGTTGACGTCGTTAAAATTGAGGTCATGTTTCCAATTCGTTAGCGAAAGTTAAAAAATCTTTGTCATTTGCAATCAGGATTCATTATCGCGTTTACTAACAGAGATGGATACAAATATTTTTTCTTTAAATTTCTGCTTTATAAGCTCATTTATCTATTTAAATCTGTCATTCAAACATTATCGGTAAAGTAAAAGCACTGATAAGATGTAAGAGATTAATTTGTTTCGGACAACTGATATAAGAACTCTTTTTCTTCGTATTAGTTCTCTTCATGTGTTTGAGGTGTTTCACTATCTTTTAAATGCATCTGCTATATTTGTTTTTATCAAATTGGTATTGCTACAACTTCGTAATCACAAATTAGGTCAAAGAATCAAGGCAACGGTACGTTCATTATATCTTTATTTTCTCTTTATTCATGAAAAAAATTTTAAGCCATAGAATCTAAATATCTAAGATCTAAGTCATTACAGAATTTGAGATATTATTTATGACAACTATTACAAAGAAAGTTTCAGAAAACTTCACGTTCAAAAACATTTAAATTTAAGGTGGTCCATCAGTAAATAAAAAACCCGGATATCTCAATAAAACTTTGAGGCATTGTTATTTAATATGTAATGTATAATCCCTCACAAGTTCAAAGAGGGTTTCCGTGCAAATAATTGAAAATGAGCTATTCGAAAATTGCTTTTTTTACATTGCTCTTATGAGAGTCCGTCGAAATTTTATCGAAAGTAAAAACACATTTTGTGAGAAAAACCGGGCATATTGTTGGAAATTGTACTGCAACTGCAAGATGAAATCTTGAGCTTTCTAATGGTACCTGAAAAACAGGACCTTGCCAGGGATTTATTTTCATAAATTGAAGTAAAAGGTGACAGTGTATGCTTTTTTTGGAAAAACCTCATGGCTGTAGTCTGCTCGAGTAACACGCAGCCATAGATTTAGCTGTGCATACTCGGACATGCGCACTGACCTATGAGAGATTTCGGTCAAATTATAGTCTAAAAAATTTTATTTTTAATGCCTAACGAGTGTGAAATTTATGAAGGTGATAAAAATTCTTAATTTTCTTTTATATGTACAATACATTGAGAATTATAATATTTTTCATAAAATTTTTTGACGTTACGACTTTGACTAGTGATGTCACTGATGGGCCCCCTTAAAAGTTAAATGAAGTAGGTACAGTTTTTGATGGATGATAAATTGCCAAATTGTTTGATATTGCTTTCAATTGAGTTAGAATAGGCTGCAACGATGGTTTCCGATGTGACCTCCAGGAAAAAAATTGCCATTATGAAGTTGACGATTGTAATGATGAAAGGACATATGTTGAAAACACTCTATTCAGTGATTTTCATGAGCTGGAAAACAACAAGCAACGAAGAATGGATAGGTTTTATTTTGAAAAGTACGTCCATTCTTAAGTTGAAATCAACTTCACTACCGTTATGCATGTATGTTCACTTCAATATTTTACCTCCAATGTAGACAGTAGCCATTTTTACATATAAGTTTCGTCTTTGAACAAGGCGGTCCTATTGAAGGTGCTGGAAGTGCTGGAGGTGGTGTAGGTGCCGAAGTTGGTGGAGGAGCGATAGTAGTTGGGGGTGCTGGGGGTACTGGTGTTACTACTGGTATGCAATAACAGGGTTTTTTGGGCTTAATTGGCTTAGAAGTTGTGGATAGTGGTGGTGGTGTAGTCACAACCTCGATGTTTCCAGCATTCCGACACTCAACCTCAAGCTTCATACCACCGACAAGCTTAGATAAAATCACTAAATTACAAAATCATGTTATTATGGTATAAATTCGTAAATTGTTCATTATTGTTAGTATACTTTTATTTTTACAACTAATAATATGTTATCGTAAAAGTGTGCAGTTGTCATTATTATTACAGAATTATTTATGATGTTATTATAGTAATGAATCCACAAGTCCTTTAACTTACTATTAGTAAAAGCAATAAGTAGTGTTGTGTGGTGTTTCTGATAATTATATATGTTGTTTAACACTTCGTCTGCAAACCTGGGTCGTTTGTGCCCGAGTGAAAACAGTTTTTGCTTTGTATCGGAAAAATAAGGGAAGTGCGGATGCTCCTCCCTGTCTGTAAAAAAAGTTATATAGGAAGGGGTCTAATGACCAAGTTTTAAAATTTTAGAACCTTCCAGGTAGTGGTGACGAGCACACGAACTTCGCAGAGGACACGAAAGACCCAGGTTTGCAGATGGTGTGTAGTAAAAAGTCAAGGCAAAAACAATGCTCGGGTCGAATAAAATCGACAAACGCAAGCGATATTATTATTGCAAAATTGAAAAAGATCGGAAGACGTAATATTGCTATGTAAAATGTAAAAAACCCGGCGTATGCGAAGAACATCGCGCCGTTTGCTGTTACCAATGCGTGGAATAATTATTTATCAATCATCAATAACAATTCACTGGTTGGTTCAATCATAATATGTAATAATATACTATTGGAAAGTATTTTTCATTGTCGAAAAAAAAACTATTTTTTTAAAAATAAGATATGTCAAAAATCCTTTTTTGAAAAAGTGAAAATAGTACGCCAAGTAATAAAAGGTCATTTCGTTTCGATATACATTAATCGTGCGTTTATAGTTCAGTTTTACTATGAAATAATCATTCAAATTTAATATTTAACATTGTTATATCATCAAGAGACGCGGTAGCAGCTCGACGCCAAGTATGAAAGAAAAAGAAAAAAGATTACTCATACAAAAAACTATTAAAACGGTTAATACTTTATTGGTATTCCAAAAAGAGTGAAATCGGTCGGCAAGAATGAATGTCGAATACAGAATTATGTTTTATTGATATACAAAAACATCGACATTCATATATAGTATATGTCATTATTATACAGCAACTGTATGTTATCATGCTGGTAATTCTACGTAATTATTGTACGTACTACATTTCTATTAGTTAATTTAACAATTTTTTCTGCCAAAAAAACTTGGCGTGCATGATTAATATTAATCAGTGGGTTTAAGAACTATAAGATTGCTGTGTCTAACATTTTGTAGTTTGCACTGCGCTATTTTTCTTGTATTAAAAATCTTAAAAAAAACTTTTTTTAAAAAGTAAAAAAGTACGCCAAGTAATGAATTAGTTGTTACAAAAATTATATGAAATCGTTTTGTGACCAAGTAAAAAATATTTTTAGAAATTTGCATTGATTAGACGATTAAAAATTGGCGTGTATGGGTAATCGTAATCGTTAGACAAAAAGTTTTTAATTAATATATAAACTTGAATTTACCCATACCACCAAGGACATACTTTTTTTAATGGTTGTTTAAAAATTGCGTTTGAGACAACCTTCAATTGTTCATTCACGTTCACAGAACTGACGTTTGCCTTGAGACAAGATTCAGATCTTTAGTTTGACAGGAAAAGAAAAAAAAATGTCATGTATCTGTGTGTGTTTCGTTTGAGGCTGTAATTCACGCACGTTGCCATTGACGACGTGCGGAAATTTTACTTTCCCGCACTAGTACGGAAAAGTGATAGGTGTGCTGAAATTAGCCACTTTCGCCACGGAAAAC
>JAPYYX010003352.1:0-13604 GCA_030522605.1 Cremastinae sp. B BG-2022a | reverse complement strand
CAAGACTCCGGCGATGAAAAAAAAGGTTTGATATTTTGTCGTGAGTCAATGTTAAAATTTATTCGACTTTGCTAAATTTTGGAAAATTTCCAGCTTACGCGTGTTGAAGATCAAAATATTAGTCCAATGTAACTATTCAGATTCAAAAGCGTAATTTCCTATACTCGTAAAAAAGATTTTGCACGTATAAAAACAAAATTGCCCAAGACTCCGGTGATGAAAAAAAACTCGTGGAAAAATCGCCTCTGACCTACCCCGAGAGAATTTTTTACGGGTACGAAAGATTCTGCGAGGCTTAACGAGAGGTTTTCGTGTTACTTAATGCGTATCCTTGGATTCTGAAGAGCAAAATACCTCGGTGTGACGTTTCCGCGATCCCGGTGTCAATGTTAGGACAAAGTGTTCCACATAAACGGAAATAATATAGGAAAAGAGGCGGTCGGTGGGTATAGCGGATAGACGAAAGGTTCGGGTGGAAACGGGTGCTCGCGACGAGAGCGTTCGCCCGTTAGCCAAATTGCAGTAGTTTGCTCGCGCGAGTACCACCACGGAGATCCGCTCGGGCGATAACGTAAATCAGCGTGGTTTATGGGCCGGAGAACACTTGTTCCCCTTCCTCTCACCCTCGCCCTTCGCTGTACTAAGTACCCGCTATTTACACGTGCGGCAATTTACGTACACATCGACCTCCGGTATTTAAAGCGCCGAAACGATCCTCGCTCTTTTCCCAATATTTCTCACGGTCGGCTGAAAATACAAAAATAAAACTCTCACGACCGCGATTGTGTCTCCGTATATTTTTTTATATCCGGAATGAAATATTATCCTCGCGATTAATTTTCTTTTGTGGCATTCGTTAGAAGTTCTCGCTGGGGCCGCGGGTTTAGAATGCGGGATAATGGATTGATCGGGATATCCGTCATTGGCAAACCGAACGCGGATGTTTCCCAGAAATATATCTGACCGCTTGTGTATCGAAACAGTGACCCAACCCTCTAAACTCATCTTTCTCATCCATTATACATCGCGACGCATCGTTACTCTCACGTACGTTCGTAAATCATAGGGAAATCATCATGAGCCATAAAGGGAACAATACTGCGATTATTTCGCCAAATTTATGCGCGATTCGCGTCCCGCAGGCTTGCATTAATTTCAGCGGGATACCCAGGTGATAGAGTCTCATGCGAATTTACCATTTATTCTTGCATTTCGTCTCCCCTTTATATTTGTCAACCCCACAGAATCAACTTCAAGTGTCTTCGATTGTCTACAAAAATATCGAAAAAAAATAAAAAGAAATATATGTTAATTTCTACAACAATAAAAATATCGGAAATTAAAATAATGTATGCTTCCACGTCATAATAATGAGTTTGGGAGTGTTTATGACACACGGGAAATTAATTTCGCTAAAATACTCGGGTGATAAAGTCCCGAGCGAATTCTTGATTTATTTTATCATTCCGTGTCGCGAATATTTTTTTTCAGTCTCGATGCTTCGTCATAATTATCGAATTTGATCATCTAACAAGAATAATACGACGAATGAATTTAATTAATTCGAAAAGTCATTCCGTTAAATGTCAAATATTGGTACAACTATCGATAATAATTCGATGTCGCATTATAATGAGTTTTTCTTCATTTCTGGCAGTGTTCATGACGCAGTCGAAGTTAATTTTGCATGTCCGGTTCATTCGACATACCTAGAAAAGGATATGGGTCGAGGGGGGGATGAAAGGGGACGTTCACGTACATTGAAATTTGCGCGAGTGCGTGTACATAGGTCGGATTTGGCAAAGCCGGGCTTGCTAACCCCTCGCAATTCCGGTGGTGTCGCTGTTAGATGTTTGTTAGCTCGGCTCTGTGACGTCGCGGTCCAGACTGCAACGCAAACATCCACGGGGACTGCGTTTCACGTACGCTCTCTCTAAACTCACGATCCACACCTACTTTCACACACTCGCCCCACAATTTATACGAGCTCATATTTTTTTATCTTTATTCGTCGACCGTGCGGAGCTCGTGATCCCGAAATTGGGAATACAAGTTCCACGGCGACACGAGCCAAATTTCGTTCGAATATTAAAATTAGTACCAAATTCATTAAAATATTACGAACTTTTGATATTATCCGATTTTTAAGTAATTTTTTATTTGTTTTTGAAGCACAACCGAAAAAAAATCACCGCATGGACGAAAAAGACTGTCTTGAATAAGAAAGTGTTTTATCGCGAAAAAGAAAAAGTTCAATCTCGTGACTAACTCTCGTTTGGAAAACTTAACCGGGACTTTTTTATTTTTTCGAGCGAGTCTACACGTTTGGAAGAGCGAGCAAAGCAGAAAGTCGAGGGAAAGCATCAGTATAAACTATTTTCTCATTTATTTCGGTTTTTTTTCTCCTTCATTCCGCATTTCTCTTTGCACTCCTTTCTCTCTGTTCCTCTTTCTCTCTGGGCTTCCATTCTTCGTTTTGTCGTCAGTGTACCTTCCTCTCCTGTCTCTTTCGCTCCGTCCTCTGTCGTCGAGGAACTTTCCGGGGGCGAAAGTAAAGTCATTTCGCCCGTGCAATCTAAGTTAAGTGACTTTCGAGAGGCTCGCCCGAGCCCCGTGAAACTTGCTCCTCACACCCAGGACTCTGCCTCACATCCTGATACACGCGTTTGCACAGGCTGTCCTCAAGAATTTTTTTTTTCCATATTTTGAGCAAACCATTTTTTCATTATTTTTTATCAGGAATTTTCTTATCGTATATTTTGTAACGTTTTATCTTCGAAGTTTTTGTATCGTGCATATGAAAAAAAAGGATCGCAAAGGGTGGGAACGAAGGGAAGCAAGAATAACAAAAATCTCGATCGGGCATGGGAAATTCGCAGACAAAGGAGTTCGAAAGATAAATACGATTCATATTTGCTCGATCCTTGAATCAACAGGGAATCCAGGAGAGGGAAAAAAAGACAGGGAGGAAGAATTGTGATTTTTGGCTTTTTTTTTCTTTCTCTCTCCTCTCGTTGGATGCCGGACAAGAAAATGTTTTCCATGCGCAATCTTTTTTTATTTTTCATGGAACGCAACGGTGAATACGGAGAAAGATTGTTTCACTCTCTCCCTCTTTCTTTTTCTTTATTGCGCGAGGTTGACGTTGGCAAGAAATATCATCCGAAGTTCATCCAATCTCGGTGAAATGACACATACACCGGGACGCGCACTGAGAGACACGAGAGAAGCTTCCTGGGAAATTGAGATCGTCTCTCGCTCGGGTAATGCTCGTCGTGGAATGAGAAAAAAGAAGAAAAAAACAAAAAAAAGGAGTAAGAAATAAAGGAAAAGACAATTCGAGGAGAAGAAATGATGCTGCCGCTTGTCGGCGAGCTCACGTGCTCGTGAACGCTTCTGACTTCCTCCGATTTCTCTCTCCTTTTCCACTAGATTTCAAAAGACAAATTTTTCCGGGTATCTCGAACGATTCTTTTTTTTCTTAATTTCCCTTATCAAATTTTTTTCTGTAAGTAAAATACACAAGGCCAGCCCCGAGGAAAAGATAAAATATTGGCTCTGAATGGCTCTTTTGGCTCTGGCTCCAATTCGTCGTTGACTTTTTCCGGGAGGAAATGCCATCCGGAGAATTAACTTTGGATATAGGAAAAAGCTTCTGGCTTTTTCGTTACATTACCAGGAAGAAATTCATTCGCTCCATTTGCGCTCATCGTGTGGCAATAAAAACTTCGATCTTAGCAAAGCCGGGATAGGAAAGAAAAAAAAATAAAGCGAGAAGAAGATAAAAACGAGAGAAAAAAACTGAGGAAACGAGGACACGTATGGGAGAACATATTTTATTACTTATTTCGTTTCTTTTCGGTGCTTCCAATGAGTCTGCGTGGGCGTTTTCACTCAAAGATTAATACGTCAAAAAAATAAAGGAGAAAATGGTATGAATCGTGAATAACTCTCGTTGCTATTTCAATAACAATATTTTGTTTTCTCCCTAATGAATGGTCCGCGAAGGCTCCTCCTACTCGCGGTCGGCGAGAAGCGAGAGCGAGAGGGCACGAAAGAAAGAGGAAGACGGACGGAGAGATGAATCATGGCCTCATAAAGTGAATATAGCGCGTGAGCGAAAACTGCTGCGTGTTTATAGGAAAAAACGACGAAAAAAAATGGACTACTCGAGCTACCGAACGCTAAAGTTAGTCGACAGCGCTGCAGCCACCGAGAATGCTACACTTCGCGTTAACGTTGCATGATGAACACGGGAAAAAAAGGATAGGTGTCATCTAAACGACACTTTTGAGCTTGTCCATTTTAAAACTTCGAGAACATTCATCCTTTTTTTCGTCGAGGTTTCTCCCGCAGCAATATTTTGTATCTCAAATTTTCTGCTTTACGAAAAAACCCGTAAATTTATGGGGTTGAAACGTGTACTTTTTCCAGAATAAAAAAATTTTATGAATAAAAAATGAAGGAAGGAAAAATGATATCAGAGAACGAGATGGCAATCAGAAATCAAAATTGGAAGTGTCGAGAGTTCGAGGGAGTTTCTCACATATTATCAATTTATTTTCCATGTGGGCGTGTCGTTTATTCGTCGCGAGGGATCATCTCGATTTGATTACGTCATCACGCTGTTTTCCAGCGAGTCAATTTCGTGCAATCGTCAACGCAGACGAGATACGGATAATTACTAGAGAGAGAGAGAGAAAAATATACCGAAAAAAAAGTGAGGAGAAAAAAAAGCGTATTCGGTGGGGAAAAATTTCCATTACAAACAGGGGATTTTCTTCGGGATTTCATGGTGGCTTCGTTCCAATTTTCCTCGACAGTCAGCATATTGCCAACTAATGAAGAAAAAAAGATAGAGAGAGGAGTGTGAACACGCGTTCGGTCAGTCTCGATTTTATTATCGTGTTCACTGGGAGTGTGTCGCGATTCGATACAACTCCGAGACACACGCGTGTCTCGATAATGAAAGCTCCGAACAAACACGCTGTCGGAACTTTTTCGATTATATCCAGAACGGCGAGGATTTTCTTTCTACCTTTCAATAACATTGGTCACAAACCCAATTGCAGTTTCGATGAATAAATAAAAGCCATCCCGAAAAATGCAGATAGTAAAATAAATCGAATAAAAATAGAACTGCGAGTCCTGCGAAACAAATACTTCAGGAGGGACGGTCTGTCGTTATTTTCAAAATAAAAATTTTTGTAAAAAAATATATTTTTTTGTATGTATCTTTAATTTCCTTCTTTTCAGAAGAACTTGTCACTTGTATCGATTTCTGCGAGGCGAATGTATTTAATATTTATAAAAGAACAGTTGGATCCTCGCCAGGATATATTTTTTGCATAAAAAGGATAAAATGGTGAGGGAAAAAGGGAGAGACAAGCGGAAAGAGGGAAATCAAAGAAAATTCCGCACTTTCAGTTTCTGTGGAAATTCCGAAAATATGCATAACTATACGAGGCGAAGTTACTGCGAGCTGCGCTAGCTGAAAAGAGAGGGACGAAGAGAGTGTACACACGAAACGTTTGAAATTTGGCCCAAAGGGGTTGCACCCGAGTAGAGGGTGCAAGTGGAAGAGAACGGGTAAAACGAGACCCGAGTCAAAAAGGACTTTATGCTTTCTCTTTCATATTCACCACTTTCCATACACGCTCCCTATATATTGTTCTTTTTTCTTCCCCCTTCTATTTTTTGTTTCCTCATCGCTGCTCTCTTTTCACGACCCTTAATTTCACTTTTTCTCTGTCAACGCCAGCGTGAACCTCAAACACTTTTATTTAAGGGCTCAACTGCAGTTTAAAATGTTTTTATTGTGGAATTATTAAAAACGTGGTATATACTTTTATCATACTAAATGTAAGTCTACAAAAAAAATTAGTCCCATTGGTGATAAGTTCTTAATTGACAGCAGATGAAAATTTTCAAAAATAGAAAATGATCACCAAAAATATAAATGACAAAAACTTACCCAAAAGCTTCATAACTTGTGAATTACTGATGAACAAATTGAGGTATCCATCGGCGATGCCGGTGATAAAAAGGATTAAAAATATGTTTATTCGGAGTCGAGTATCGAGAAATCCTTCACGGGGCCACATTGTCACGTCATTTTAATCTCCCGGCCGGTGTAAGCTTTTTCGATAACGAAACACACAGAGGCACAGAAACAGAAGCACACTATCCGTTCTAGGTTTTAGAAACGAGGCAAGTTGAGTTTTCCCTCTTATTCTCTCGCCTTATCTCCGGAAGCGCGTTATATAGAAGCGCAGCTTTGTAATTCACCCTCTGACTCGTATTTTATCGCACTCTCGGGCAGTGATAACAGTCACATCGCTTTATCCGGCAATAAAACTTGGGTGCTATCAACCCTATCGCTTTCGGGCTAACCGAACGTTTCGAGGGTTGTCTCGTTCACGGGGGTTCCAGCCGCACCGAGCACATGCTCCGACAGCCTGACAAATGTCATCTCGCGACTGTACCTCTTGCTTAACACCTCTGCGACTGTTTTTAACCCCTTTTTCTCTCTACTCTACTCCTTGAATTTTATTTCTGCGACTTCGACACTCGACTTTTTCTAAAAGAAAAAAAATTCAATGCATAAAAACCATTACGTTCGATTTCCGCGGCTCTCCTTCCCGCGCTCGACTATCCGATAGCCTGACACTTGAGAGAGAGCAGGAAATAAAATGATAATAAAAATACAAAAGTGGACGCGGTGAGCAAACTTTTCGCGCGGAGCTTTTTCATTTCATCCTGTCACAGATCACGAGCTGACGTTTTTCACGAATGATTTATCACGTCTGCACCGAAACGAGAGAAGAAAAGTGCCAGAAGAATGAGAATAAATAAAAAAGAAAAGAGAAATCGCCTCGTATTTTTATACCTCGTTTTGACGCATTCAACCTTCGAGAAATTTACTTATTTTGACATCAATGGGGTGACGTCTCGATGTGAATTTTTTTAAATTTATTTTCATTTTATTTTGATTCTGTCGTGCGAGATGGGGAAAAAAACGAAAAAATTGTGATTGTCACGTGGCGAGACAACGAGACGATGTAAGAACGAAAAACGTGAAGGGGGTTGTTGGCTCGTTGGGTACGTCGTCGACGTTTGCGTCGTGACGCGAGACTGAAACGATACTCCGAGTGCGGTTTTCGGCTTGCTTGTGGCAACGAGGAGTCGAGAGCGACCGAGGCGCAGGCGTCGCGCATTCGCAACCCCCTCAGGAGTTGTCGCAAGGGCGGGCCGGCGAGCCGCCAGACGAGTACCGAGCGACAGAGAGACAACAAACATTTGATATCAAAGCCGGAGCGGGAGAAAGACGGAGGGAGGGAGAGAGGTGAGTCTCTCGGACTGCAGGGATGAACGGATAAATGACGAATTTCCGGAAATCGTGCGTACGTGACCGACCGACCAGGTTCACTCGGCCGTTTTACAAAACGCGATCCCTCTTCACTTCGCAAAGAGGATAAGCGAGATTTGAAAATCTGGAAAAACACGAAAACCCCAAAGAAAAATAAAACATTTTTTTTATTTTAAATTACATCCACCATTAATAAAAAAAACATTTAAAAATTATAAAAATTAATATTAACAATAAAAGATCCTTCGATTTCTCATTCCCGAACGGCTCGCATTTTATTGAGACAGGATCTAATCGATTGGTCTCTGTTTGCTACCTTTTTTCAATTTTGTCCTCGATGTTTTCTAGTTGCCCAAATTTTTCCGCGACGCAGTACCCAGGGGCGGGGAAGGGAGTTTATGGAAAAGCTCGCAATGTCGCAAAAAAGTTTACGCGTTCTCGCACGGGATAAAGAGAAAGGGAGGGTGGAATATAATGAGAGAGAGCAAATATAACAAGAGGGTTATGTTAACCGAACCCCTCTCGTTTCTGGCTCTTGCTCTCCGGCATATAACAGCGACGCGGACTAAACACTGAGAGCGAGAGAGACTTCGAGGTACAAGCTCTCCTCGCACGAATGCGCTACTCCCTCGCCGCGGCTCCTCCCCGCCTTCCCTAGAATTTAATTAAACAGAACCGAGCGAGAGACCAAAAGCAGAGAGAAGGAGCAAAAGTAAAATTCATAGATGCAACCTCTCGTATACTATTTTATATTTCGCAATATACAGGGTGCATCGAAATTCGACGATGATATAAGTATCATCAAAAGCGGGACGAAATTTCAAGTCAAAAAGTCTTTGGGCACTTTTCGATCCGACGCGTCAGTCCCGAGTTATCGGAGCGTCAACCGCGAGCCAATGAGAAACAACCGAGTCACGTGACCGGCCCGGTCACCGACACGTGGCGCTCACCAATTGGTTGAACTCGATTCCTTGATAACTTCTCAGTCGTTGGTCGGATCGAAAAACGCCCAAAGACTTTTCGACTCGAAATTTTCTCAAGAATCTTAATTCATGTATAAAGACCACAATTTTTGACATACCATGTATAAATGCATTCATCTACATATTTATTGTATGTACATAGACGCGTGTACAAAAGGTGAACAAGAAAGCTTTCAGTTTCTCTTTGTGCCACGGACAGTTCGCCCGGATTCAACGATTTGATCTACGAAAGTTTAACTTCGCATCTCCTTCTCTCTCTTTCACCCAGTCTCTCTAGGCTGCTGGAAGCTCCGAGGCAGACGAGCTTTTGTTTGGGGTTCCCGGCCAGGAAGAATGAGGCGCGGGTGGAGTAGGAGAAAAGAGAGAAAACGGGACTTTAATTAGGAACCGAGGGATTAATTAACTCCATCAAATCCAACCGAACCTCAACACCGTTTCTCTCATATACACGCGTACACCAATCGACAGGATGAATACACGCGCGCGTACCTCGATGTACAACGTGTCGAGACGATTGGCAAATAATTGCCACTCTCCTTCTCCCTCGCACTTTGTTATCTTCAACACTTCTCGTTTTCTATCGCCACGAGAAAGATCGACGTAATGGAAAAATCCTGGGATAAAATCCCGAGTAAACAAGAGGAAAACAAAAAAAAAAGTTCAACGACCAAACCTGAAACTTTATTTTTTCAATTTTTATTCGTTACTATTTTTCCAACGCGAGAATGCATTTTTAATTTTCTTTGCTCGAGTAATAACGGATTTAGTTGGGGAATATTTTATTTTTCTGCTTCTTTTCATTCTCACGGGTGTTCTTGTCGTCCATCGAAGCGTGTCAATAATAGAAATTGTTTCGGGCTCTTGTGTGCACAAGGGCCTATCTGACACATGAAAGAAACTGTTGGCCACGAGTTCGAGGGTGTCTCGCGCGTCCGGACGATACAAAGGAAAAGTCCGAGAGAGACGAAAGAAGGAAGAAAGGAAAAAAAAGCGAAGTATATTTATATTTATAGGTGTGTTATCGATCAGAAGCTCGCCACGCCGGTAGACTCGTCGTGGCCCCCGTGCCTCAGAGGCCATCGAGGACTCGTTTAATTATTTAAACTTTTCTCATTAGCCGATCGTCATCGATTCGTCCGAGAAACAGAACGAAGAGGGCTACGTACTCGTCACGGTTGAAAATAACAGTGAAAAAAATAAAGATTTGCTCGAGACGCAAAACGAATATTTAACGTGAAAAAATAAATAAATAAAAAAATACACGATGCGCTGACAGAAGCGAAACAACCCTCAGGCTTTGCCGTAAGAAAACCAGAAGAAAATTCTGAGCCCGGAAATAAGAGAAAAGGGTGAGGAGCGAAATTGCGATCGGAGACTTTCCGTGGAAAATTAGTCTGAGTCTTTGCGTAACAGGATGTACGCGTAAAAACAAGGACGAAAATCTCCTTCCGCTCTTTCCCTCTCGTCTCTCGATTTTTTCGCTCCCTCGCTCCCGTTTTGAGCCCTGCGAACGAAGTTGAAGTAAAATCCTGGCAAAGTCCTGTGCAAAAGTGAGCTTATCGCTCCGAGCTATCGCACCCTTAAAGAGCGAACAATTAGGAAAGAAATTTATCAGGCTCCTTTCAGCAAGGACTCGAGGCCCTATCAATTCGACGATTATCAACTTTTATTCTCATTATTTTGTTATTATTGCTTTTATTATTATCGTTATTTTCTCTTTGATGTCTTTTTCGAGAATAATTGAAAAGTTATTCGTGCTCGGTGATAGAATTAAAAATTAGTACGGACATCCGAGCGAAATCAAAAGCGCGTACAGCAATCGTTTTATAACTGAAAAGAAATGAGTACTCCAAAATTCATTTTCTGAACCGTTTGAGGGACAATTAAAAGAAACTTATAAGTGACCTTGTTTTTATTGTTTCTATTTATTGACGTCTTTTTTTCGTTAATTGCGGTTCTTAATGACAGTCGACATCAAAGTAAATGAGATGGACACTCGTTGCGAATGTTGGAGCGAGACCACGAAAACGGAGAGAGCGAGAGATGGAGGGCGACGGTTGTACGAACTATTAAAAATAACAACGATGAAAAACGTGGGACGAAAACCAAATCGACCAAGCAAGAGGGAACGAAAGGTAAGTAAGGGAGAAAATAATAACGACTTCTCCAGAGCGTGAGCCGGATAAATACTTAGCTACGTTCCAGAGACAATTAAATTCGAATTTATTTATCCTCACAGTCAACCCTGTATATTTCCCAGCAATATGTATTACAGCATCTGGAGAACGAGTATACAATCATGAATTAGTAATAAAAAAAATAATCCGTGAGTTTCTCTAATTGCACAATATTTATTATCAGAATTGCATTAAGAAAATGTACAAGAATTTCTCGTCGAATATTTAAACACACCCTGTTGCGTGTCGAAATTTTCATCAACAAATCCACGCGCTTTCCAATTTGATTTTAATAAGCGTCAATTACAAATGTCAAAAGGCGAAATCCAATTATGAAAACCACACAGGAGTCAAAGTGGGCAATCACAGAGAGATATAATCAGAGAGAGACGTTTCAATTTGGAATGCATAAGAAGAGATTTTTATTCCTCTCTTTGGAAAATGGAAGCAATTAAATTTTTTTAATGATGATAAAAGAGTTGAATTAATTTGAGGAAGGTGAACGAGAGAGCGAGAATTTAATTTGCTTATTGATAACAAGAGAGTATGAAAACCCGGGGAAGGGAAACCTGGAAAATTTCGGTGGAGTAGATCGACGGTTGAGCACGTTAGAAACATACGATAATTGGGGATGGAATTCGTTGCGGGCCACCTGGAATTTTGCGGTGGTTACTTGTACCGGGCGCGTGCATTTTGCACACAAGTTCGCGCACGCACGGTGCTTGAGCTTTCGAGTACGATAATATGCCTCGCTGCACATTCGTCGAGAATAGATGCTCGCGGTTTAACTCGCGGCTAACGTGGTGAACCGCGAACACACGCAAACGCGACAAAAGTCTCACACTCTCCTGTCTCGAGACGAGCAAGATTTCCAATTTTTAATATCTCATTTTTCTCAATTAGACAGCTCCGCAAAAATATAAAATAAAATGATCGGGCGATTATTCACTCGATCGCGCATCTCGTTTGGAAGAAGCACATATTTAAATTCTGAAATTATGTACTCGATCTACGGGGTGTCCGCAAAGATGTAAAAAATTTTTTAAAAATTCCTTATCTCCTGAATAAAATAAAATCTTGAACATATTTCTAATTATCCTGCAAAACTGAAAAATTTAATTTTTCATATTTTATCACATACTTTTTTGATAAATCGAGAAGTGAAATATAAAAAACCGTTCAGCGAAATACAATATTGATAAAATCGAAATGTATAAGGAGGAAACTGCGAGAACACCCAGTAAGGTTCGTTCGACTTTGTCCTGAATGCTCGTCGGTTCGAGCTATCGCGCGTCAAAGTTTCGCAACGACAGAGCGGCCAGTTGCGAGACTCATATGGAACCGAAACTCTCGCGCTGTGTGTGTACCAATACGAAAGAGAAATGCCATTCCGAGCTCACGCCTCGATTGTGAAATCGTCAAACCCTTCTCGTTCCCCGTGTCCCGCGAACCCCGTCGCACTGTACGTTCGCTCGTCAGACGTGGCGTATCCTGTGCGCCCGTTCCCGTGTCGTTGCACGACGCGCTATGATCGACCGTCGATCGATATAATCGCGAACAGTGCTCAATAATAATCGGAGATCCACCTCTCTCTCTCTCTCTCTTTCTATCTCATTTGAAGCTATCTACGTGAAATGCTTCCATTCCTTTGACACGTATACATATTCATTGCTCGATAAATTTACCTAACAAATTACTCATAAAATAATCACAAATTAAGCAATCAATTTCAAATTAAATATTAATTTGATTTTTCAATGAATTATTTTTCAATTCTTCCGCTTGTTTATCATTTTATCCTAATTTTTATCACAAAAGTTATTTTATACCGAAATTGCTCGCAGTCTAGACTCGGTGCTTGATAAACGTCGAGCACATATTCTGGAAAATTGAACACCGAGTGATTGTGCGCTTTGTGTCATTACGATATCCAGGATATACAGAATCAAATTGAAATTCGATGAGAGATTCATTCATCCCTGGGCTCTCATCCCAATATCGTCAGATCTATCAATTAAGGAAATACCGAAACTCCAATAATCTTTTCAAAAAATCAATGAAAAAAAGCCACCAATCGATATATACGAATTTGAAATACCATAAACTGTTTACGATGATTTGAAAAATCGATAAGAAAAATACATATACTCATTCAGTTTCCATAATCGAATTCGGTCTAATTGGATCTGCAAAGTGAAACAATTTTCTTATTATGTATAATAGTGTATAGAATGGAAGGTGGTAGTTATTGGGTTGTCGTGGAGAGGTAGCGGGAGAGGTGAGGGGATAGTTGATTGACTGGAACAGGTCCCAGTACACCCCGAATTGGATTCGATGCGAGATTAGATTCGCGTCGCGCTAGAACGTGTGCACCGACGCAGCTGAACTGACTCGAGACATTCATTAAGCCCCGCGCAACCCCTTGGCTTTTCTCATTCATTAGCTATTTATATATATGTATAATATAAACTTATATACAAATACATAGCTATTTTATATACGTATATAAAAGGACACCCTGAGCTGTTATTTCGCCGAGACACATAAATAGGAAATTTACACGCTAACACAACGTTGGCTTTTAGAAAGCGAAATGCACTTCGACAATGTGTGAAGTTTCTGTGTTCATTTTGTTCATTTGCTCGGTCAAAATTTTAGGTGCTTCTTATATCGTTCATGAGAGAATCGTTCCTTCTCTTCTTTACGACAGGAAATTTTCTCTTACGAATTCTGAAGGTATTGTATGTATGTGAGCTCGTGTGAGTCTCGCGCACGGAAATTCTGAGCGTATCTCTCGGCGCCCAGTAACCGAGCTCGGTAATAGTCAGACTTCGATTGGAATTCTGGCCCGTTAAAGATAAGGCTGCGCAATGTGGCCGAACCCTCTTTGTGCGTCCTCGAATGCTTTTCTTACAATATGCTGCCGAACATTGAGACCCTCGCGCACCCTTGTCAAACCCTCCGAAGGACAGTGAACGTTATTCTATTTCTTGCTCAGACTTTTCGAAGTCTTCCGAGATAATGTTTTTTCTTATTACATTATACACACGAAAGGAATTGTATATTTTTTCTGTA